>ADNK01000423.1:112500-147430 GCA_000320545.1 Bigelowiella natans CCMP2755 | reverse complement strand
CTGCGAGTGGGACTACTTACTATACACATACACACACACACACACACACACCCACACCCACACACACCCACACGTATAGCAAACAGATAATAGGCAATATATATATATATATATATATATATATATATATATATATATATATTATACAAATATAGTAGTAGTAGTAGTAGTAGTAGTAGAGGAGGGACCTTATTTTCACCAAGTATTGAAATAGCAGTTTCGTATTCTCGAGCACCCTATTAATTCATTGATTAATTAATTAATTATTACTATTATTGAATATAAAATTATTGAGTGATCTAGATTACACATATAGAGAGGGAGGGAGGTTGTAGTTGTTTTAAACAACAAAATGGATTATTTGGTGAAGAAGACTACTCATCATGTAAATTAGTAGATGATACATTCGCATACACACACACTTACACATACACATACATACATACATACATACATACATACACACTCTCCTCCTTACGCTCCATATTAATGGCTAATGATACAAGCTGCTAACAACCAGCATAGTTGAAGAACCAACCCACAGGGTAATACATCATCATCATCATCTGCAGGTAACACTAGTAGTATTAGTAGTAGTAGTAGTACCCAATACATATCGGCTGCTGCTTTATAATCATTAACATCCACCAACCACTCTGCCTGTAGTTGTAATAGTAGTAACAATAACAATCATCATCATTTTAAACAACACCGCAAGAATTAAGTAGTCGCGAACAAATGTCAAAAAGAACTTGTCCCTCCCCCCCGTCTTTCTCTCCTCATATTAAGCATTTGATTTCGCTAGTAAAGTACTGCTTGCTACTATGAAAATAAAATTAAGTTGTTGTAAATGAGCTACTGACTAAATAACCGCTCCGTGCTTTAGGAGGGGTGAGTGAGGAGAAAATAATAAAAATAATACTAGTTAACAAATAAATACTACTGGGTATAATTATAAAGTAGTAGTTATCCTGAGAGGCATCATCCATCATTTGTGCTGCTACTACTACTACTACTACTACTAGTAGTAACAGTAAGATGAGTATCACACAGTACTATTAGTACCAACCTGACGTTTGAGTAAATCGGTCATACTCATTCCATTGTACCTAAGTTGTTTGTTGTTATTATGTGTGTATGTGTATGATCTAAGGCTACTATCAAGATATCTGTACTCAATTATGGTAGTGAGTCGGAAAGAGACGGATAGTAGTCTAGATTATGATACGAAAGCTATACTACTTAGAAGTATATTACTACTAGTACTGGTAGTGGTACTAGACTACTTTTGTTCCTTGCCATCCTGTAGAGACTCTACAATCTCCTGTGCTGCCTGCACACATGTGTCATCATTATAATCAATAACTATCAACTAGTAATTAAGGATGTTCTAGTTTGGTGGTTACCTTCCAATCACGAAGATCAAGATACATCTCTACCGCTTTGCGTGCTTGATCTGATGATGATGAAGATTATAATGAATGATGGTCATAGTACTTGTTCTCATCCTTGACAATATCAGCTACTACTACTACTACTACTACTACTACTATTACGACTACTAGTAGTACTACTTGCACGGTTGTAGACTTTAGCTGCCTCATTATATTTACCCTAACAGATAGAAGAAAGAAGAAGAAGAAGGAGAATGATGATGATGATGATGATGAAGGACGATCATCACCGCATACTACTTAGTCAATAATACGAAATTGAAGAATTTCTCATTATACGATGACTTCAATTAGGGTTAGCTACTACTTCTCTCATAGGTTTTTAACAACAACAACAACAACAACAACAACAACAACAACAACAAAACCTGAAAAGCTAAAATATCGGCCTTTATGATATTCTCATTGCATTCTGGATCTTGCTTTGAGAGCTCAATTCTATATTCACAAAAAGGCAATACTCTGTGTGTGTGTGTGTGTGTGTGTGTATTCATTCTGATGTATAGATAATTAGTAAATTATTATTTTATGGTGATTACTTCTACTTCTACTTATCGATCAATGGTCACGCCATTTACTGCTACTACTACTACTAGTACCTCTCGAGAAGCTCAATGTAACCTACATCACGAATACGGATGAATGCCTACCAAACCATAACGCCACCACCACCACCACCACAAGAAGAAGAATGGTTATTATCATCCTGGGGAGTGATAAAAGCTGTTGATGACGACGACGACGACGATGATGATGTTTCAGCAGCAGTAATAATATCATTACTACCTTCCTGGAGATATCTAACCGAAGTCTTGTTAAGGCAGTGATCTGTAGTAGTAGTAGTAATAGTAGCATATGTTGGAAGACGACGACGTAAACATCATCATCATCAACAACAATTACACATAACACAACACTACACACATAATAATACGCTACTTCAACTACCCATCTCTGATCTATTATTATTATTATTATTTTTTTTTTTTAAATTTTTGTTTTTCTTCCTCCTTTTCTTAGTTTTACCATCTTACTATTCATTGATTACTACACATGCCGATGATTATACAATGTAATGCAATACTAACAGATCAAAAACAACACACACACTCACACACCGCTAGATCTCGCCAGTCTCCTTCAGTGACTCCCAAACATGCAACTTTATAAGCTTTTTCAAATTCTCCAAGGTTTAAGTATTGATACAAGCTGCTCATAAAAGAAGAAGATGATGATAATAATACAAGGAGAAGAACAAAGTACTTGTTATTGTTATGATTAAGGCGTCAATGCAGGTTGCATATAACTAGTTAAGGACATTGGAAGAAGAAGGAGAATGGTAAAAGTTTTGCAGTAGTCATTTTAAGATCGTAGTTGTTGTTGCTTTTTCTTGTTCTATTCCATGTTCACATACTACTACTACTACTACTACTACTACTACTACTACCAAGTACCTTGGAGACTGGGGAACATCAATTGTTTGCATCTCCAGAGAGTATAAACAAAATATCTTAGAACCAGAGAACCCCACAACGAAACCTGATGATGATGATGATGATGATGATGATGATGATCACTTATCTACCAGGCATCACTTTTACAAAGAATAATAACAACAACAACAACAGCAATATTACTTACCCTGTAATGGCTGATGATGCACTGGAAAATTGCCTGTCTTAATGCTTAGGCACCCATTTCCTTATCAAACGACATAAATAATAATATAAATGATCATGACGGAATTATTTTGCTTTATCCCTACTAACTTTGGTCCAATTGCAGATGATTATCATCATCATCATCATCATAAAAAAACAAGCCTCCTCCTACCCGAGTAACAAAGCATTTCATCCATATCCGTATTCCATGCTACACTGTTTGCATTAGCGTCTTCAAACAAAACCTGTTTTGTGGGGGTGATCAAATATAAATATACATACATATATCATATATATATATATATATATATATATATATTAATATAATATTGTACATTGTGCCTGTCTGTCGCATCATCGTCGTCGCCGTCATTTTGTTGTTGTTGTTGTTGTTGTTGTTGTTGTTGTGTTAGGTAGGTAGGTAGGTAGGTAAGTAGGTACTACTCTATTATCACCACCTATTTCTTTTTTCATATCGTAGTAAACATACAATAGCTACTACTACTACTGCTACTATTACTACTACTATTTCCGCTACTACTACTCTCTCATCATCACCTCTTTCGTCTTCATATCGTAAACATATACGCGGGACTTTTCATCCACAAGTGCCAATTTATTCCTATAATCAACAATGGATCATGATGACGATATATACGCGTTGTCGTACAAAAAGGAAATTCTTTAAATAAAATCAGTGCTGTTTATATATATATATATATATATATATATTATATTATATATATTGATATGTGTGTGTGTGTGTGTGTGTGTGTAAAACTACTCTCATCATCATCATCATCATCATCGTCGTCGCCATCAGCATTACCATCTCACCCACGAATATATAATGTACACAGCATCCACACACACACACACACACACACACACACACACACTATACTAGTACTACTACTACTGCTATTAGTAGTACCGTGAACAACTCAAATCCAAACAACGGATTGGATGAGGATGATTTACAACCTTAAAAGAAGAAGAAGAAAAATACAAAAACCCAACAATGGGCACAAGCCGTACTACGTAATCTCTAATGTGTGTGTGTGTGTGTGTACTTACTCTCCAAACACCACACAATAACATTATTCACCATATTAGTTGTTGTGATCATCATGTTCACCATCACCATCACCATCATCTTCTTCTTCTGCTTTCTTTGTTTTACAATGACGAACCAAAATTGGAAAGTGATTATCGATGAAGATCTTATATACATCTCCACTACGAAGGCCTATCAGTATAGCCTAATAGTAAATTATTCGTAGAATAGAATAGAATAGAGTCCGATTAGTATTTGCTGTAACACAAACACTTTCTCCCTTTCCCTCACGCATCCACACACGCATCCACACAAAGATATACATACTACTTTAGGTGTACTACCACTACTACTACTACTACTACTACTACCTCTCTTCCTGAAGGACCACCCACAGCTCTAATATATCGAATTGTGGCCTCTAACACCCATTCGCGGATCTTTGTATTCATAAGTAGTGGTAGTACCCATTAAATAACAACAAGAAGAAATAATATATGTTTTTCTACATTAGGATCATATCCACCATAATCAATTGAAATGAAACATTCTATTAACCATCAGTATTATCGTGTTAGGATGATAAACTGGGGAAAATCGAGTGAATGAATAATATTCCTCCTCTTCCTGTTGGATAACCACCATTACCACCACCACCACCACCACCATGACCTTATCTCCGTGAAAATCATATAATTGCAGGCGTTTCTCCTGTTTAATGAAGAATGTGTGTATGTTTGTCTAATATATATATATATATATATATATATATATATATATATATATATTAATATATATTTATACATATAAAATGTAATAATATGGCAGTCAGCCATCAGGTAGTACAAATGAGAGATGAAGAGTAATGTCATAAAGTAACAATTAATGATACAATATATAATCCAACGTGAAACTAATATCAGGCTGATCGACTATAGCAGCAGATAACTAGACATACCAAAACAACAAGAACAACAACAACTTCTCTACTACTACTACTGCTACGAATTCGTAACACCAACCCCGACACTCATGATAACATGATAAAAAGATAGAAAGAACAACCCCGATGACCATACACTGTTGTTGTTGTTGTTGTTGTTGTCGTTGTTGTTGCTGCTGCTGCTACTACTGAAAATGATCAATCGACAATTCTAGTCATCGTAGCTTATTTCACGTACTTTTTGGACGAGAGAGTAAGACATATCGTACTGTGAATCCTGTGATATAACACACACACACACACACACACACACACACACGCGCGCGCGCACATAGTAAACAAGAAGAAACAGTATGGGTGCTAGGTTTCTAGGGTTGTTTTGGTCAATGTTGGATCTTTGCCGTCGTTGTCGTTTAAGTCGTTAGTTTGGTAATGATACAAAACCAAATTGCTGTCAATATGTATATGCTGCCATCATCATCATCATCATTTTCATAATAGCAGTATGAATTATTATGATTATTATGATTATATTATAATTATTATTATTATGCGAGAGGTTTATGACTTGAGTTGATTCTTCATAGATAAGCACGCTCTTTGGAAGCTGGATGGCCAACCGACTGTTGTTCGTTCATTTGCATCATCATCACCAATTAGTATTTTTGCACGTAACAAGATTAGAGAAGAGAGCATATTTTGATTGATTGTCCTCACCCTCGATAGACTGCAATCTTCTTGACATAATCCCTTGTCTTGATTCTAACCTGAGAGAAGAAGAGAAATAACCAACAAGGAACAACATTATTCCTATGGAAAGCACTATGCTTCTTTCGCATGGTAGGAGATAACACAAATACTCCTCTCATCATCTGTCCTTCATCACTAATTTACAAAACCAACAACACAACTTTATAGAAAACATTGATCTTATTCTATAATTGTGTAGCAGAAGTAATTAGCACCATGTACTACTACTACCACTACTACTACTACTACTACCTTCTGATCCGTGATTAGATGTTGGACGATGACATCACTCATTGTATCCCTATGGGCATAACGATCCTATACATATAAATATAAACGATAAGAAGGCAAATAATCTTCCCACGGAGTATATCATACATAGAAAATAGCAACCTGATATAATCCGTGAACAGTGTTAAACAATGTATCACAGGCTACAAGAGTCCCATCATTGCAGCCGATGGCAAGCTGAACCAATGAGGATAGATAATAAAGACAATAATAATACACAACAAATACACAAGGACGTAAGTAAACAACAAACACCCATAAAGACTACAGACTACGACTATGACGACGACGCATACATCTCCAATCAATCAATCAATAAATCGGATATACAGTATTTGTCTTTTCCTTCTTCTTAAACGCTAGAGGAGGACGCAATAACCTGTCTCGTGGAGGGACGTGCTTGCACTGTCCAAACCCTGAGTTATTAGTATTTAAACACAATCACGACGTCATTGTTCTTGTAATTGTAGCAGTAGTAGTAGTAATAGAGGTAATAATAAAGCAGCAGACATTAACTATGTATGATGAATTATAGGAAGAGAGAGAAAGAACAATATTGATGTCTTAGTCTTTCCAAAATCCAGCACCCATCAAATTTTTTGGTTGTTCAACTTCGTCATCCATTTCCATGGTGTTTTTCGTACAAAAGTATTATATGATGCAATATAGGAAGAGAGAGAGAGAGAGAGAGAGAGAGAGAGAGAGAGAGAACGCAGCATTCATTCTTGTATCTTATTATTGTTATTGTCACTATCATTGTTACCAATCAGCCAGTTTTGCAAGTACCATAAGAAACTTTCCTTCCTTGGTATACAACGACACCTATAATCACATGATAATGACGAGGACGATGACGATAGTGATGATGATGATGATGATGATGACCCGAACTAAGAGAGAGATCTTGCGATCAGCATCATCATATTGCTGCTGCTGCACAATGTTTGGGCATATGTAGGATCTTGAATGTGTGCATCATGTATGTATGTGCGCGGCATGTCAATTTTCTGTTTTGTTTATTAATATCTTTTGTGTTGTCAATTATTTGAATGCGCTCCTTCCTACTACGAAGTAAAGCATATTAATAATAATAATAATAAATATATGTATCTTCCTCCTATACACACGCATATATATATATATATATATATATATATATATATTATATATCAACACATATATAATATCGGGGAGAAAAATATTCATCATGCGAGTTTTTGAGAAAATATTCAGCCCTGGAGGCAGCACTGCAGCTTTAGATTTGATAGTAAGTATGTTATGTATGATGGTGCGAAGAAGAAGAAGGAGAGAAGAAGATTACTGCATATATATATATATATATATATATATATATTGTTCTCCATCAAACAACCTGCCTATTTGAGCCTCCAATAAGCATGTATTCACCGCCATCAAAGTAACTGATGCTGCACGGATCAAAGTCCAATCGAATATCCTATTAATTATAAATAATATCTCGTCAAGTACTCTAGAATGGAGAACATATACTAAGATTAGGTATTTAATTTAAATCCATCATCACACTGGTCGGTCAGTCGGTCCAAAATACATTTATTTAGACAACACCATTCTAGTCTACTTCTTTCTTCTCCTCATCCTCATTCAGTGCTACTGCTACTGCTACTACTATGACCGACCGACCTGTGCTCCAAAACGTGCTCCTGATAGGTGCCAGAATGACAGCGTTTTGTCCCAGCAACCAACCGTTAGTATGTCAGGATTATCTGTAGTAGTAGTAGTAGTAGTTGAAGAAGAAGAAGAAGAAGAAGAAGAAGAAGAAGAAGAAGTATGATGCTGCTGTTATTATAATGATAAGAAATAATACAGATGATGAGGTAATACAGATACTTTGTACTTTGCAACTACTACTACTTCCATAACCAATATGTGCTGCTTGATTGAATTAATCAGCTGAGAAAAAGAAGTATTCATCACCTGCGTTGGAGGCAGCAGGAGCCCACTTTAATGACCATATTGGTGAAGAACGCTCTATGCGTATCTGTTAAGATGAACAAAGTAAACAATAAGGCTACTACTAGATCACCGTGTAGCTTCCTGCAGAGCATAAAAACAACAAGTATAATCCTTTATGCAGCAAAAGCTAAATCTTAAATATATAGAGAGAAGAAGAATGGTTGGTCACCCCGTTCGTTCGTCTGTTGCTTCAATATATATATATATATATATATATATATATATATATATATATATATATTTGTCGCACTAGTAGTCGGGTTGGTTTAAAGGGGGGTAGGTACTTCTTAATAAGCTTGCAGAGAGCGCATGATTGTATTTTATTGAAAGATGTATAATATAATTGGTTAGTAACTAACTACTTTTTCGTGGCCGTGTTTGTCTCTAATCGAGATGTGACCATTGAACTGCCCAAGTGCTATATACTGCCCGTTGTTTGTCCAATCCATGCATAGTACTTTGGCTGTAACCTTTGAGTTGCATTTATTATACTCTCTCTCTCTCTCTCTCTGTGTGTGTGTGTGTGTGTGTGAGAGAGAGAGAGAGAGAGAGAGAGAGAGGGGGGGGGGGGACGTTTATGGTTTGGGCAGGTGCCAAGGATGATGTCTTGATTGAGAAAGAGTTCCTTCCTTCTTTCCTTTCTCTCAGACTACTACTGACTTTATGTTTTGATACAGACTTTTGCCCTCTCTTATACTACTTACTTTATGTTTTGATACAGATTTTTGCTCTGGGGACCAAAGACCAAAGTCCGACGCTGTTGCCGATGCGAGCTGATCAACATTACACAATAATTATTAACAAATGGTGCTTGCTTTATCTTACATCCAAGTCGTCCATCGTTTGCTGTACATCTCTGGATGATTAGGTCATGTAACAATGAGATAGATGTTGCGAGCACCTGCTGAGTAATAGGGTTGTACACTAAGCACTGTATTGAATCTTGGTGGCTGTACTTTAAGATACCGTCGCACTAATCGACAGCAATAGTATTAGTATTAGTATTAGTAGTAGGTGATGATTGATGATGGGCAAGAAGATCACAACAATCAGAATCTTGCTTGTTGATAGTAAAGTATCAGCAATTGATAATATCTCAACTAGCATATAATAGCTCCCTTCGACTCATTTCAGAGTGATATATTAGTACTTTGCTGGTCCAAATAATGATTGTTTTGTCAGCGCCTGTAAAGAAATGATGATGATGATGATGATGATGATGATGATGATGGTAAAGATCTACACGACAATTGATTATCTTAATTTCTGATTGGATCACAGGACAGACCTCCAGAAGCAAAGCGCTTCCCGTCTCGCGAATAGGCTACACAATACACCGAAGATCGGTGCCTTTTGGAATAATTTTATTAACAGATATTAGATGTTGTGCTTCTTTTTGTCAGTCATCTCATAGGTGTTAATGTGCTATTATACCCTTTGAGCGAGTGCAACAAATCCCCGTCAGCGGCATGATACTACAAGCAAAAAGAAAGAAAAAAGGAGTAGTGAGTGATGAAGAGTTTACATGAAGAGGAGTTATACATGGTGATGCAGGGGGGTAAAAGCGTCAACAGATATCGAAAAGGTCTAAAAAGCTCTAATACTACTACTTCTACTACTACTACTACTACTACTAAGCGTCAACAGATATCGAAAAGGTCTAAAAAGCTCTAAACCTACTACTACTACTACTACTACTACTACTACTAAGCGTCAACAGATATCGAAAAGGTCTAAAAAGCTCTAAACCCTACTACTACTCCTACTACTAATACTACTTCATAGTGCATCATTGCACTCATACCACTAGAATTCTATTTCCAACTGCCACCAGAAGTTGGGTTCCATCAGGTTTGAATGCGATACTGTACACCACACTTGGATATCTGCCACAAGAGAGAGAGAGAGAGAGAGAGAGAGAGAGAGAGAGAGAGAGAGAGAGAGAGAGAGAGAGAGAGAGAGAACAAATCATCTCTTAGTTACTGTTGTTTGAAGAGAATTGACTAACTCTTGAGAGAAAATACCCATCTCGTTCCGGGATGCGGTCTTTCCAAGGAATTTCGACCTTCATCTCTCTGTAGAACGACTAAATTAGTATTTCTTCCATTTTTAAATCTGAACTTTCATCGAGATTCTATTCATACTTCCTTGCTTGTATAATTATGGCTTTGGAATCTACATTTAGTGGAACCCTACCAGGAACGCAGTGAAGACTTCACGTCAACTGATCCGTTGTGACACAAGGGGGAGCCCGCACAAAATCAGTTGAAGACAATCAATCACAACTGTGCGGACGGAACGACATTGAATCTTTGTTGTCGCAGTCCAGTATTCAATTCCATTTCCCTAATTCCAACACCTCAGCTCTTGGCCTAGGTTCCAACGAGATCCAATGAAAGAAACGACGTAACGCTGAAACAATGAAAACCGAAATTCCATCCTTCCTTGTTCCAATTGTTTCATGCGACATCGTATTTATCAAGAAATGTTCATATTTCCCATCTCTTACGAAACATTTTGTTGTTGTCTTAAAATGTTAAAGTCCTAAGACGTTGATAACACAATGAAGAACTCCCCCCTGTGCCTACTTCCATGGCAGCAATGATCTAAAAGGTAAGACCCATATATTTCCTGCTCCTACTCGATTTTATCTGCATATTTTAACTGCTTATGTGTATATTTTGAACTTTATTATATTTTGTGAGAACTGAAGAAATAAACTTACGCAGGTCGGCACAGACAGTCCCATGGAAGTTTTCTTCCGAATATACTATCTACTTGGTTTTGTACAGCTGGTGCTTCCTTCAAAAGCCAATTTACGCCCCATCCATCAATATCCTCAACCGGCCGATATTAATATTGAAAAAAATGGTGTGCTGCCTGTTGGTAGAGGGTATCGAAGCGGGGAGGAGTCGCAAAGTCATCACCTTGAGGTGGACGGACCAATGCCCCCAGAAAGAACAAAGACTGTTGGTTCTTTTCATGAAAATCCTCGCCAAAATCATACAAACAAGCATGTGTTCCCAAATACGTTTGCGACCTTGATTCGGCAGCGCTTAAATTGGCTATTATTGCCAGACCAGTCACAGAAAAGAAAGACAACAGTCGAAAATTTAACTCGAGGAGATGTAATATTGGCATGGAACTTCTCCAATTTAGATTTTAAAAACTCGATTTTATTACCTAAGCATTCAAATATAGTCTCAGGACTATCGTCATCGTTTCTATCTTCACCAGCCCGACGATCACTTATGAGTCACAGTCCATACCCTTCCTCCATAAAACAGCAATGGTTCTATCGATTGGCGAAGTTAAGACACAATCTAAATCAAAGACCGAATTTTTTCAGTGAGACAAAATTAGATTCTTCGCTAGAATTTCTTTCAAAATCCATTCTCGAGAAGAATATAACGCAATTTTATATAAATGAAGCTTTCAGATCGGATCTCGAACCGATTCTTCTACGTATTAGTTCTCTGCTTATTCAATATTCCCACGCTTCTCGGACGCAAATTTCAAAAGATACACCTGGAATAAGCATAATGGCCCAGTCAATGTACCCAAAGTATCTCGACAACGCTCATCTCTCATCTCCTAATGGAGCATATGTAAATTTTACCAGAAGTCATAATATCAACACTGAAGATCCAGTTGAGATAAGTCTAATCTCAATATCGTCTTCATCGCAAATATACCAATCACTACAGAGTGTGGATTCATTATCTCCGTACATAGTATTTGCAACAATATCACGAAATGGCATACCAATTCACTCAAATCGGGTTAGCAGGAAAACTCCGTACGTAATAAAAATACCTTGTGACGTGAAAAGAAATAGTTTTTTGGAAAACCAACCGGTTTGTGCTTTCTGGAATCCAAAGATGCAACTATGGTCCACTGAGGGAGTGCGCTTGCGCGCTTTGGTGGAGGGCAATGCAAAGAGTGGTGGGGGCATTATTTGCGAGAGCGAACATCTAACAGGCTTTGGAGTCCACTATAAATTCGACATAGGGATCAACACCTTCGGTGAAAGTGATATCACTGCTGAAGCCTTCAGTTCTAAAAATACAATTTTTATGTTTGCTCTTGGACTCCTCTGCTGTTTTTATGTGGGACTTATTGTCACGATATTCTTTATTGACCCATACTTCGCTAAAGTCGACCGTACAATGGATTATTGGAGGAAAACTAACGCGATGTTCTTAATGCGATATTCGGAGAGAAGTTTCAAAAACTATGCTATTCGTGTACTATGGGGTCTGCGTTCGAAACATCCCTGGGTAGCTATCTGGACGCGTCACCCTGGAGATTTTATCACCGGAGTCAAACGTTGCTTGATTCTATTTACCCTTCTCTTCAACTCTATGACGGTGGTTGCCATTATGCACGATAGGGAACAAAATGTTCCATTTCTTCATTCCCGCCTCGTAACGACTCTTATCAGTGTTTGTTTCTCTCTTCCAGTTCCTATGATGGTTTTGCGCATGTTTTCTCGAAGGTTACCGGCACAGCTTCAAATTGACAGCGAAAAATTATCAAATAAATCAGAAAGCGCGTCAGGTATAGTCGGCCAAGTTCTTAACTGTATCATGGCTCTTCTTTTGGAAGAGGTTGCCTCAGAAGAAGGAGGCGGAAAAGATGAAAAAGAAGAAAAGAAGAAAGAAGAAAAGAAGGATAAAAAAGACATGTTACCTTGGGAAATAGATCAATTGAAAGCGAGAGGAGAATGGAAAGACTCGGATGAGGAGAGATCGCGAAGCCAATCTCCAGGAAGGCGCATTTCTGTTGGGCCCAAGAAACAAGACTCTCCCCACTTGCCAAAATTAGAGATTATCCAAGCGAATGACGGTAATGAAAATGTTATTTTCCACAAGCATGAATCAATGTTGCATCTTTGAAATTGTGTTACATTTTCGCAGATGCTCGGAAACATATGCATCGAACATTCTCCTTGCGTGCATGCTCTATGAAGGATATTGAATCCGAGAGGAAAGTAGACGACGAAGAGAATGAAGAGGAACCTGAAGGACTGAAATTGTGTTGCTGTAAAGACAGAATTCTACCATTCAATCATCCAAAGCTTTCGAACAATAGCGTCTCATACCACGATTTGCTCGGATTTTTTATTGTCGGCATATACATACATTGTACTTTCTTCATTCTCTCTGTCCTGTCTTGGCGTCTAAGAGATAACCTTGACGGGTGGGTCGTCGAGACACTCCTTTCTTTTGTTGAAGATATTGGTGTGCGTTTCGCATTGATCGCCACTTTAGAAGGTGATGCAGAATTAGATTCTAAGACTAACTCACTATTTTCTCAAAGTTACGACATCAAAGTTTTAGTCATTTATTAGCGTTCAATATTTTTCAGGTATCTTCTTTCTTCCTCTAGATCCGAAAAAGTGGTGTGCCCGAGCAGAACAAGATTTGGGTTTTGAGGAGCATGATTTTCCTGGCCGCAAAGAAGACGGGATACGTGTCGATGAATCGATGAGAATTAAGTCGATGTTTAATGGTAGCCCCGCAGCAAAACTTGGTGTAAAACTATATTTGAAGGTAGAGGCTGTAGATGGCATCGGAATATGCGATCATAATACTTTCAACAGTTTAGTTAAAGAAGCATACGAGGAGGATAGGCCTTATGTTATCACCGTCGCAATGCCCGCAAAACAATTAAACGAGAAGGAAATCAAATTTGATGCAGAGGTCAAGCCAATATCTCCCAATACCTACACGACGAACAAAACTGTCATTTCATTCGAATTCTTGAGTTTGAATTCTTGTTATTTTATCAGGGCGATTTGTTTGATATCGACGAACAGCTCCGTGTGTCCTACGTTGATGAAGAATCTACATCCGCGGAGTTAGGAGTTAAAGTCGGCTGGCGTGTGGTAGAAGTTATGCGACTCCCGGTCTACACAGTCACACAAGCTATGAACGCATTTCATGTCGCGCAAAGACGCGGTTCTCGTTTCAAGGTTTATTGTGCCGCAGACCTTTAATAATTGATTAGGAAGACATAATCAAACCTATTTTCATAAAGTTAATCTTTATTACTAGTTTTAAACCTGATTTTTATTATAATGCAATTTTTCTACTTCAGATAAAATTTCGTACCGCCATCTACACAATTGACAATGTCATGACTTCGGAAGAAATGCAAGAACTCAAGTATTATAGTAAGGATGGAGATACAATGAAGGAAAAGAAGACCGTGATAAGAATACCCCGAGGAGATGGTCAAAGCTTGAAAAAAGTTGGGTCATCTTTGATGGGTCTTAGTCTCGATGCTCATGAAAACTCAAAGATGAGGCGAAAAGCAAGAAGGAAGTTGAAGAGAAAAATGCTCAGAAGGACCAAAATGCAATTTTCTTCTATGGAGCTTGCCAGCATCAACCCTTTAACAAGATCGCCTTCAATCTCGTCTGGATCACAACTAACTCCCCTCTCTCCACTCACCCCAAGGAAAGTTATATCCCCCGGAAATAAAAACAGAGAATTTTCGCCGCGTGTACCCATACGAGAACTAAAGGCTATTCCATCTCCAGGATCTTTGAAATCCACACTTGAAACTGCAGCAAAATCAGCAACAGCAGGCGAGCTGCACGCGAAAAATAAAGATAATACCGTTGACGAAGTGGAAAACAACGCCGCTAGCAAGCAAAGGGTGAGGGGTGATGCTGTATTGGAAGGGAAAACATCCTCCTCAAGCATTACTATTGAAAATTCCTTAGCTGTTGTCGCCTCTAGGCATGAAAGCGATAAGGATGAAATTGAAAATTCTGGCCATGATGCCGACGATGGTGACTCGCCACCTGCAGGCGCTTTAGCTGTTGATATTGGTAACCAGAGCGCTAGTAGTAAGCGTAAAGTTTTGACCAAGAAGCAAGCAGAGGCCAGAAAACGAAGGGAAGTGACCAGGAGGAAGCAGAGAAGGAAGAATAGAAAGGGGGGCTATGAGGGGGGGAGAAACGGCAGTGGTAGTAGGTCGGCTTCATTATCTAGAAATAATAGTGAAACTGAAACAGACGATGGTAGTAATGGAGGAGGAGGAATCAAAAGGGGGGGGAGTTCCAGAAAAGGTCGTGGGAGAAGGAGAAGGAGAGGGAGGGGAAGGAAGAAAATCCTCAAACGCTCTAAAAGTCGCGTGGATGGTACCGATACAGACGACAACAACGGGACAGATATAGAAAGAATGAGGAGAAATAAGCACGGAGACTTACTAGATCAAAGTGATACCAAAATTGCAGGAGGTTCCACCAAGGGTGGCAATGAATATGGAGATAAGAAAAAACAGAGCGCCAGTAAAGATGGTATTCGTAAGAAGTCGGGTGAGGACGGCGGTTGCAGTATTGATTCAAATGAAGCGCTTGGACAGGGAGAAGATCTAAACAATGACACGAGAGAGGAAAAAGAATCGGAAGATCGATGTGATATTGGGTCAAACAGTATCGATCGAGAAAAAAACATCGGCGACAGGCCACTATTGAAATCAACGAAAAAGAAAAGGGAAATAATATATCACAGTAACTGGGTGTTGCTTGTGGCAACAGAGCGAAGGCGAATATCTCTTCAGGTGGGGAAAAACGTGATTGGAAGGACAAGTGCAAGTGGTGTCACGGTCAGTATGAACGGTAATAAGGAGATTTCGAAGAGACACTTGGAGATTATCGTCGAAGAAAACAAAGAATCTGTGTTTGTAAGAGACCTTGGATCAACTAACGGCACTCGTCTTAAGTTGAAAGGTAGCTCCACATTAGAGAGGCTTGTCAAACAACAGCAGTATGAAGCTGGTCCTGGGGCCATCCTTGCCTTGGGGAGAGTCGTCACTAAACTCCTCTACCACAAAGAGCAGAAGGCAGCAGCAATTTTGGATAAAGAATCATCAACTATCAAGAACAAATTTGTGAGCCTTGATTTTTCTAGTGGTGGTGAGGAAAGTGGAAGGTCTCAAAGCGAACGGAAAAAACCAAGATTTGAACCAGCTGCTTTACCCACTATTGATGCGAATAAAGTGGAAAAGCAGTCCGATTTGCCAGTAGGTATTTCAGATACAACCATCGCTGGCAACGAAGTAGGTCTAGCAGATGCAGGAGGTGGCGAGAGTGATAGGAAAGAGAGGGTACATGAAAATGTTAACGACGAAGTCCGCAAAAAATCACCAACGTCGAATAATGTATCGGGTATGGTCCTTTCTGGTATCAAGAACACTTCAAAAAACAACGATGATACTCTTGACCAAGACAACAACATCAATAATGACGCAGTATCAGTAGATAAGAGAACGATAACAGAAACATCTACAAAGACGGCGACATCGACGATGAAAGAGCTGTCTGATTGGATCTTGTTTGTGGTTTCGGAGAAGCGGAAAACTCCTCTACCTTTTGGTACATCAATTATCGGTCGGGTCAAGACCGCTCAAGTGGCAATAGGTATGAACGGCAACCCAGAAGTGTCGAAGAAGCACCTTAAGATAACTATCACAAGGGAGGAGGAGGAGGAGGGACCAAGTTCTGATTCCTCCCATCACGGCATCATTGTTCAAGAACTAGGCTCGACAAATGGCACACGAATTATCACTAAAGGCAAGAGACACAAACTTGGAAAGAATGAAGAGGCGAAAGCGCCTCATGGGGCTGTCATTGCATTTGGACGGGTCTTATGCAAGCTGATCAACACAAAGAAGAGAAGGAGTGGTCATTCAACCATGAGTACGATGATACAAAATAGTAGTAGTAGCAATGTCGTCGTCAGGGTTAGCGGCCAGGGACAGAAGACGGAGGGCATCCATGAACAGAAGACAACGACGACGGTCACGGAGACAAAACAAGTAGTAGTGGCAGCACCCGATGATGATGGTAATGATGATGATGATGATGATGATGCCCCAAAAAGTCTTGTGCTCACGAAGAGTAACAAGCCATCATCATCAAAATCCTCCTCAAAAATAAAAGTCAGAATTCCCTCAGAAGCTAAAGCTGATTATTATTCAAAGAGGAGGGGAGGAATAAGAGTAGCAAGAGTCGACGGAAATTCTAATGAACACGACAAAATGATTAATTTACCCACTCCTCGAGTTGATGTATCTGATGGTGATGATGGGTATAAAGGTGGAAAAGAAGACAAACTTACCCAACGTATCACTGTGAATGATTCTACGAACGATAATCAACAGCAAGCATCTAAATCCCCAGAGGTAAGTATCAAGCAACCTGCAGAGAAAGCCACTTTAGAGGCGGAGAAAAGACCTGAGTTCCGTGGAGACTCCTCACGCGTAGCTGCTTCTGCTGCTGCAAAGATGTCATTGGATGGAAAGAATATCACAAATAATGTAAAACAGGCAAAAAAGATAAGGGAATGGAAGATCTTGATTTCAAAGCTTGATACTACAATATCTCTTTCCAAGGGTAGAAATATAATTGGAAGAAACACGAAGGGGCGTGGGATAGATATCAAGAGTAAAGAACTTTCAAAGAAGCATGCTGTCTTTGACGTCAAGGAAAACTATCAGCTTGAAGTTGAAGATTTAGGTTCCACAAATGGCACAAGGATAATTACTAAATCCAGTCGAGAGAAGATAACTCCTGGTATTCCTGTCAAACTAGAACACGGGACGGTTGTGACCATGGGTCGCCTGCCTTGTAAAATTATCTATGAGGAGAAGGATCAAGAAGAGATGATCAAAGTAGTTAACGACACTGAGCAGCAGCAGCAGCAAGTAACAAAGTCAGTGGCTCTAATTGCGAACAACGTGGTAGAAGCAGCTGCAGCAAAACCCACCACCTCCACTACTACTACTACTACTACACCAGTAGCAGCATCAGAGGAAGCAGATACTGATACCAAAAGAGGGCCAGACCAAGATTTGAGAGCGAACGGTTCAGGATTAGGAATGATGGATACTGTAAGAAGAAATCCAAATATTCATCTGTCTGGATTAGCTGACGGTGAGTATGATAGTGCTAAAAAGAAGGAGGAGGAGGAGAAGAAGAAGCAACTTATGCAGCAGAATAATCAGGAAACATCGAAAACGCAGAGCATGCCGACGCTTGGCCGTCCATCGGAACGTCTCGATACTACTGGTGCTCCTACAATAAAGAAAAGTTGGATACTGACAGTCTTATCTCAGAAAAGACGTATTCCCCTTCCATACGGCACACATGTGATTGGTAGGTCGTCCAGGGGGAAGGGCGTTACAATCGTTGTTGCACACAAGGATGTTTCAAAGAGGCATCTACAATTAATAGTGGAACAGATGCACATTACTATCACCGACCTAGGCTCTACGAATGGAACGAGAGTGGCAATGAACAACAAGAAAGCGACATCAGAGAGTTTGAGGAAAAATATTCCTTTTAAAATTTCATCACCATCAACTTCGTCATCTCGACTACCTTTTAAAATTGTTCTTGGAAGACTTGTTTGTGAGCTATCTTTAACTGGACCTGTGCAAGCCAACAGCAGCGAGGTCGGAAAAAGTGTTCCTCCTTCACAAATGGTGCAACGAAATTCAACAAATACTCCTCGTACAGCAACAACAGTTTCTGCTGTTGACACCACGCATGTTACGAACATCATTAGTAGTAGCCCTAACCCTCGTGTTGGCTCATCAGTTGCCGCTAGTGATATCCAAAGCAAAGGCACTTCAAAGGCTATGGATTTTGATGAAATCATCGACGAAACAGCTGGCGTGTCTAGCAACGGGCATACTTCTTTCGAGCGAAAGTTCAGTTTTACCACTGATCCGGTTACTACACCGATTTCTTTTGACAGAAAGTTTAGCTTTACCACTGATCCAATTACTTCCCCAACCCGAAGTGAAATGAATGGCATGCTATCGCCGCGCTATAAAGGAGAGGATGACGACAATATTTCCATTGAAAGCGGTCCTGGAGCTTGGACTTTCTTGGTAGTAAAGGAACAAAGAAGAGAATCTCTCTCTAACGGGAGACATGTCATCGGAAGGGTCAAGTCGCTTGCTGGTGTTACAATAGGTATGAACAGCAATCCTCAGGTATCGAGAATGCATTTAGAGCTCAATGTGCGACTTGACGCTTCCACCGGTAAGATGGTGGTCGATATGAGGGATTTGGGATCCTCCAACGGTACCAAAATTATCGCCATGAGATCAAGGAGGAAACTGAAAAAACTCGAGCAAGTTACAATAAGAAAGACTACAATGATTAGCCTTGGTAATACCCTGTGCAAATTGCTTCTGGAGAAAACTGATTTGAAGGACTTGCTGGGAGCTTCAAGCCCAACTGGTGGAATCCTCGATGCAAATGTGCCACATAAAGATACGAAAGATGGCGAAGCTAAAAATGATTTGTCAGAAGAACGGGATTTATCAAGTTTTCACCCTGGTAAGTTTGATAGGGCTAAAAGAGCAAGACCCAAACCTCTCAAACGGAGCCACCGGATCCCTAAAGCAGTGCAACGTCATTTAAAGTTCTCTAACGTACTTAAGATGCCGACCGTTATGGTAAACAAGGAAAGAATGGAATTCGAGAAAAGTGCATGTCAGGAAGATGCTGACAATATAACAGCCTCATCTGCTTCGAGGGGACCTAGTGTTGACTCAGACATGAAAAACAAACAAATGTTAAAAAGTAGCAATGGGGGCGACACCAAAAATGGGAAAGATATTGCGATGGATCTAGATCTTGATGTCGAGCTCCAAGATAATGGGCTATCTGAAGACATAAAGAGCACCAAATCAAAGACGGCCGGCCGCAGATCAAGTTTCTCTACCAAGGTTATGGATGATCCATTCTTGGATGCAATTGATCTAGCTAGAATGGGACGAATCGCTGGTGCAAGGTTGGAATTTTGCTCCGATGATTGCCCAAAGAAGATTGATCGTAAGAACTTCAAATCACATGGAAAATGGACTTTGCCGATCCTTGAGATATCTGCATTAATTGCTCCACGTTGCAAATTCGTTAAGTCACGTGACAGGTGGTTTGATCCAAGCCCACCCCGATTCGAGGAAACGAAGCAAACGACAAAGACTTCTAGTACTTACTCACCTGCTGGTGAATACCAAACAAGGAATACAACAGAAGAGCGGACCACCACGACGAAAGTAGTTGTTACTGGAGAGCATGGAAAGAAATACTCGCATACAAAACATATGAGGGCAACGAAAAGCTTGCTTCATGCACGCATCACGCCTGCTGGATCCTTAGCTGGGAGCCGAGAACAAAGTAGAAATCAAAGCAAAGTGGACAGTCGTGACATGTCTCAGGCTCGCAACACCTCAAGATCAGAATCTCGAATAGCATCTCACATTGAGCAATTAGAAGAAGATTCCGATACTTCAGCAGCTACAGAAGCTATTGGAGGTGATGTGGATGAAATATGTGTCCATTCTGAGCAACAATTGCAACAAACGACAACCACAGCTCCCGTCTCTACTCTGCCCCAGCCATCTGGAAGTGCAACACAGAAGCCGAATGTCAATCGGACAATTTCCAACGCAAATGCTGACAGATATTTTTTATGATGCAAATGCGCCCAATGAATTCCATCGTTTCCACTGATCTGTCCGTGCATCTAGATTTGATTTGTGGGCCTGAACAAATTAGACATTTCAATGCTTTGTCCACGTGCATTAGATGCATGAGCATGACGTGCGCAATGCAACGCAACGCAACATCAATGCATGTCTTGCTAGGTGTGTCGTCATCACGAGTGTGCCATCGATCATGAGTCATCGCTCACACTGTGGCATGTGATGTGAAGCCTCCAGTGTCGCCATCATGATCCATGTGACGTGTGACGTGCACGTTTCTCGCTCCAGCGCTGGCTTGTCCGCCACATTGCATCAACAAGCGTGAGCGCAACGTGCGCCAGACTGAGATTGAAAAAGCCAGCAAGTGCACTTCGTGACGATCGAGCCCAATGAATGCGATGAACGAACCAGCTAGCTAGCTAGCCAACAACAGACACAGCAACATCATGCCAGTGTGACCAGCGAACGAGCGAAGCGGTTCCAGTGCTTGATTCGAAAGGATCGTCGTCGTCCAGTCGTGCCAGCGTGTGTGCTGACTCACCCACGTCCTCCTCGATCCTCTGTGAACAATGAGAACAGACCAGACTGGCAGAAGAGGAGCACCAGAGCAATTGAAGAAAAAGTGAGGGACATGTGCTGGCGTGGCGGTTCGTTTCACACCCGCTAGCCCACAGCAGCCCGCCAGCTAGCCAGGCTAGAAGGCACGAGCTAGCGCTGAGACAGTTGGCCTGCAAAGTTGCGCTTGGTGTGCGCTGCTGGGCTGGTGCGTCAGGGCACGCTAGCACGATTTGGCCAGCCAGAGTGACGATCCGGATCGCACGTGAAGGAAACGCTGGTCAGATCAGATCCAGAGACGCGAGGCAATGCGCATCTGGGTGTGCTTGACTTGCCCGCATGCACGCTCTGGCGCTGGTGCGCACCAAAGCACCAAAGTGGTGAACGTGCAAGCAACAAACGTGAGTGAACGAGCAAGTGAACGAGGGCGAAGTTCCAACGTTCCAGTGGAATGGTTTGGAGGCGGAGGGTCAGGCTGACAGAGTCGCATTCTCCAGTTCTCACGATGATTGGGACCCGCAGCCCGCACCAAAGTGTGAACAAAGCAAAACCTGACTTCGAAGTTCACACCACGATGGTTGGGAAGGCCAAAAGGAGCCGCGTTGCTGGAGCAGTGCTGTCAGTGCGGACTTGGAACTGCCCGCCCCTCTACCCTCCCCTGTCAACCATTCCAGCATCGTGACCACGAACTTTCTGCATTGTTCCTTCCCTCACTGGAATCACTTCTGCCACGTCCACTTCTGCCACTCCAGCACTCCAGCACTGGAGCTGTGCGTTGGCTTCTTCGCCTCCTTCCTCAATGACCTCCACGTTGGTCAGTGTTTTGGCATCATCCGCACTGCTTGATTGAAACTTCTTCTCGCCTGAGTTTCTTGAGAATGAGGTTGACAGATTCTGATTCTGAAACGAAGAAGACTTCGCAACTTTCGTTCCAGCAATCAAGTGGCGGTTGAAAGGATGACAGCTCAAGCAAGCAAACAAACAAATGATGAAGAACCACATCTCTGAAGTGTTTCATGACGTTTGCAAAGCACGAAACGCAGTGCCTCGAACTAGCTTTGGTGAGGACTGCTAGACTGCTGCTTGTTGACTGACTGGGTTTGAAAAATTGGCATTCTGGCTGTGTGGAGGCAGGGGCGGGCTGCCCTTGGTTTTTCCATCCTTGCGACAAAACATTCATGCTAGAGGACGGCAAAGTCCCCCTTTGAAACAGTGTGTGCGGAAACGACTGGGTTGCTGCCTGTGCTGCTCGAATCAATGATGTTTTCAGAGAAAATTCCACCGAAACATTCACGGGGAAATTCTAACACCGGGCCTGGCGGCGATTTTTAGATGTTTCAAAAATCACCAGCAATTGCAGGTAATTTTGAGAATTCACGCAAGAAAGGTGTCATTAATTTCACAATCGAAGGAGCACAACTACTCGCATGAGAGCTGAGATTAGGACCTAATTAGTTGATAAATTTACTGAAATGTTGCAATTTAGTCGTAATAAGCGATAGTGCACAAGCGTCAGGGAACAAGAACCTGCATCTTGAGTCTGAGAATGTCACGGGGCGTTCTTGGCGGAACTGCTTTCAGAGTTAGTAAATGATCACCGAGAACATGCAATGGAAAATTACCCTTGAATCTTCTCATAAGACAGAGAATATTCAGTTAATACTAACTCATATTGCAAGAACAAAGTGAAGATGTTGCTTCTACTGATGGCTGAATGGAGCACAAACCCCGAACTATGACTGACAAAGAGTGGGCCTAGCATCCACCCCACCCTATGCCTTCTTGCTTTTTTTTAAAAAGAGTTTTTAATTTTGCCCTGGAATTGATGCAGTATCAAAACAATGAGTAAAGGATAAATTTTTATTTGCTCATAGTTCTTCACGAAATGAGGAACAGTAATGATCGTGCTTTGTCGTCTCTTAATGTGAAGATCTCTTCATGAACATGACGACCTCACATCATTTTAAGAATAAGAAATTTCAACACCTCTTCCAAACTGAGATATTACGTTCCCACAGCGCAATCTTTTTCCAGATTCATTTCCTGCCTGAGCATTGTTTGACGGTTGAGAGATTCTGAAAATCCCACATGTTTGAGATGCAGATTAATTTACATTACATGTTGTAGGGTTAAAGGAGACGGTCTTTCAGACCATGAAGCTTTCATGAAAGACTTCGATGTGAAGAAGCTGCATCCGTTACACCCCGTGATTATGAGTCGTCAGGCTACAATTAACATAGGTTCTTCTTATTAAAATGAAATTGTTAAAAACAATGTTTGAACGATTCAACTCTGGTTAGGGACAATTGGGCATGTGGCGCATGGGAAATCCACCGTCGTTCGCGCGATCTCGGGGCTTAGCACCGTTCGTTTCAAGAATGAACTGGTGCGGAATATCACAATCAAGTTGGGTTATGCTAATGCCAAAATTTACTCCTGTACCGGCCAACCTGGGCCTGGAGGATACTACGCCTTTGGAAGCGGTTCGCAAGATGAGGGCCTTACCCACGATGGAAAACCCCTTGTCTTGGAACGACACGTTTCTTTCGTCGACTGTCCAGGGCATGATATTCTTATGGCCACCATGCTGAACGGTGCAGCTGTTATGGACGCTGCGCTGCTGTTGGTTGCTGGTAACGAGCCCTGTCCACAGCCTCAAACATCAGAGCACTTGGCTGCTGTCGAATTGATGAAATTGAGAAATATTCTGATTCTTCAGAATAAGATCGACCTTGTGAAAGAGAAAGACGCTGCTTCGCAGTATGAAGAGATAAAAGATTTCGTGAAAGGAACTGTTGCAGATGGCTCTCCTATTATTCCCATCTCGGCGCAAATGAAGCATAATATTGACGTTGTTCTCGAATACATATGCAAAAAGATTCCAATCCCTGTGCGAGACTTCACGTCCCCTCCAAAGTTGATTGTCATTAGATCTTTCGATGTAAACAAGCCTGGTGAAGAGGTGAAAAATTTGAAGGGAGGGGTCGCCGGGGGGAGCATTCTGAGGGGTGTTCTAAAAGTTGGGGACGAAATAGAAGTCCGTCCTGGAATTATCACGAAAGATAAGGATGGCAAAATGAAATGTATTCCAATTTTCTCAAGAGTGATGGGTCTATACACGGAGAAAAATGCACTTAAGTTTGCGGTGCCGGGGGGGCTCATCGGTGTTGGTACAAAGATCGACCCTACTCTGACAAGAGCAGATCGTCTCGTAGGCCAGGTGTTAGGGGCTGTAGGTACTCTACCGCAGATATTTACCGAGTTAGAGATCAGTTATTTCCTTCTGCGAAGGTTACTTGGGGTTAAGAGCGAGGAGAGGGCAAAGAAAAAGGCGACCAAGATCAAAAAGCTTTCTAAAGGGGAAATTGTCATGTTGAACATTGGATCAAGTTCAACTGGAGCTCAAATCCACGCTTTAAAAGACGATCTCGCTAAAGTTAAACTCACAGCTCCTGTTTGCAGCACAGAGGGAGAGAAGATAGCTATTAGTCGACGTGTAGATAAGCATTGGAGATTGATAGGCTGGGGTACGATTCGCAGAGGACGGCCCATAGGCAGTAGCAGTGGGAAAAGATCCAAAAAATGATACTCATTAGCCAGAAAAGGATGCATGATTATTATTATGTTGCCCCTTTTGCTAAATAACCAAATGGTCGCACTACATCCCAGTAATACATGTGAATTTGTTTGATGTGCCACCATGCACACCTGCTGCGCACTGTGTGTCCTTACTACGTTGCTAGAGCTAGCTCGCACTCAAGCTAAGTGAAGACGTCAGACGTGCACCCAGCTACACACCTTAGTGTCATTTTTAGTAGGTAAATGCGTCGTGCGTACGTAGTGCCGCGCATGCTAGCATGACCTTGACTCTACACGTACATTGCTATCAATGTCTAGATGTCACGTTGCATTAGTTTGTCATTTCTGCAGCTCTAGAGCTGTGCTAGCATGTGTGACCGATTTCATGCTGGCTAGCTAGCTGGTGATCGACAGCATGTGCAATGTCACGCTAGCACGTGTGGAACGCGTCTAGCTGCAGCTAGTCATGCTAGCATGGTGAGAGTCAGTCAGTTTCTTGTTTGACTGAGTCGTCAGTCCGCTGAATGATTTGGTGATGACTAGCTAACATGCCAGATGACTTGCAGTCAGTAGTTTTTCTTTCTCCATTCTTGCTGCTGTCATTGTGAAGCACATTGTGGACACTTGCAATGAAAAACGTTTTTGTTTGTGTGTGCGTGGTGTCGACTGTCAATGTTTGATGCACACAGAAAGGTCACCTGGCAACTTGTTGTTCTTTTCTAGTTTTGAATTCTGTGTTGATTCTCAACACAACTTGTGTTGCATGCACACGCATTCGGTTCCGGCGGAACCCAAAAGGAGTTTTTTCGAGCTTTCCGAAGGAGCTTCTCGAATGTTCTCAAAAGTTCTTCGAACTTCCACATGCATGTGCTGACAGCGCAGGCTTGCGCAAGAGTCCAATTGCAAGCTGTGACAAACAAAGGATTGAGCGTGACAGAGCGTCTCAGTTTAAATGCTAGAATGGGATCGCGCAGAGAATGTTGAATGCTGGAATGGATTGAGTCATCCGCGGGGCCGCGCAGACAGCCATGGTTCTGGAAGTCCCGCTCTAGTGCTGCAGCATGGCCTGATGAATTGTATTCATGCAATTGCACATGATTCATGAGACTGCGACGACGCCCGCATTAACTCGAAAACTTAACGGTGGAATGCTAGCCAAACTCGCGTACGACGAGGCAAAAGCTACGATGCTCAAAGAAATAGCGCATGCTACAAGTAGTGGCGCGCCGAGGCGCACATTGCATGCTAGCATTGGGTGCAATGTGTGTTCTCGAGCAAGCAGAACAAGTAAATAGATTTTTCTGAAATAGCTCAGCTCAGGCAGTCTTGTCTTTCAATGTTTTCTTCTTCTTGAGAATGTAATTATTTACAAAGAGTTCGGTAAATAGCACGAGGAACGAAGCATACCTGTATATACATATGCACGATAACGTGTATATGACAAATTAATATCGTATCAAGAAGATTTTAGACATTATTCTGCTGCAGCAAAAATTCAAAAAAATGGAGGGCCAAACAATCAGAAGGACTTACCCCCAATCCCTGCTTTCTCTCTCTCCCTATCTCCCTTCCTCCCTCTCCAGTAAGAACGAGAGGTTTGTAGGTTAGAAGAGGCGGAGTAACCCCCCCCCATTAATTTCAGTATATGATGATACAGCAGTAGACGAGGAGGAGCATAAAGTATACATGCTTTCTAGCTTATTATTACATGAATACGCATGCGATTAGGCCATACGGTTCTCTTTTCAACCACATCCCACATGACTCATGCTCTCCTACACAAGGGAAAAACCAGCAGAACAGAGCAGGGAAGTAAATAAAATGAGATGTAATGATGGGGGTAGGGAGGGGGAGAGAGAACAGAGAGAGACAGAGGGAGAGAACAGAAAGCACACACACACACACACACACACACACAGAGAGAGAGAGAGAGAGAGAGAGAGAGAGCACAATATATTTTGGATTACTTTTCCACCCAAAAACGATGAACTTTTTTGAGTAGTTCCTCAATTTCGCATAGCCGTATATACATCATACGTGCACTTAGTAATTCCAAAGAAACTCGTTGCAATTATGAGTGAATTTTTACCGAAGATTGAGATGAAGACAAATATTATTCCTCCAACCATTTGTACTAGGTAAATCATTTTTGGTACGAATTATGATTCATTAGGTTACTTGTCACCATCGCTATTTATGTATTTTGTATCTCTCTACGTGCCTATTCACGTATATAATTCTATTTTTTGAACATAAATATAATTTTAATTTAATGTTTCCCTCCAACTAAACATTGTGTGCTCAACATTTTGAACGTTATGCAATATTACTATTCCCTCCAACTAAACATTGTGTGCTCAACATTTTGAACGTTATGCAATATTACTACTACTACTACTACTACTATTACTTAGTTGAATTAGTGTGATAAAAATCATGACAACACGAGGTGATTTCCATCCTGTACGAGTGGCTGCATACCTGTATCACGACGACGACAACGAACATGACAACGTAGGCAAAAAAGAGGGGAAGAAAAAACAAAAATCATTTTCCTTATGTACGTGTTCTCTCTCTTCCTCTTTACTTTCCTCACCGTGTTTATGTGTGTGTGTGTGTGTGTGTGTGCGCGCGCGCGCGCATAAGTTTAAAGAAGGAAGCACTGTAAGCAAAAGTTAGACGACAGTAGCTGTTGCATATCTGTAGAATCTCAACATACAACTGTTGTTGTTGTTCTTCTTCTTCTTCTTTTCCTCCTCCCTTTCATTTTGTCTCTTTCTCTTAAAAACACACAGCCAGACGGTGTTTGATTACCAAGTATACATGATGCTATGAACAACGAGATTCATCCCCGCAAAGTAAGGATTCGTGTTGTTGAGTCTGGTATAATAAGTCATGATTTATAGCAAATAATTGAAAATAAGATGACGCAGTGAGAGATCCAGTAGCCTCTAATTTTTGGTAGTCGTCGCTGAGTACTGATGATCATTATATTATATTTTCAAATAAAATTCTCTATGATGATCATAAAGTTCATAAAGTAACCCAGGTATTTTAGAGAAAAGATGTAGCAAAATTGGAAGTTTATAGTGCAACACATACAACAACTATTGGTGGTGATGGTGGTTGTGGTGGTGGTGGAGAGGGAAGTAGCCATAGTTTATTATTGACAACGTAGGAATAGACACTTAAAGGTGGTAGTAGTACCAGCAAGCAGTAGAAGTGGTAGTACCTGTAAGTGATAACAGTAGCATACCAGCAGTAGATCATCGTCGCAAGGTGGTGGTAATGCTGATAGTGTAGTAGTCGTAGTAATTGTAGTGAGTAGTAGCAGTTATAGTAGCAGTAGTAGCAGCAGTAGCAGAGTAGTAATAGTAGTAGCAGCAGAAGGATTCTTTCATTCGCTTTTTTAACATCATTAGTGACTACAACCGTGGGAAATAATTATATGTTCCGTGAGAGAAGATATCATGGGTATATTAGATAAGCATGCAGTGTTTGGTTAAAAACTAGTCGTATACTACTACTCCTACTATAATTATCCCCCGTTATTTTCAGTAATGCTTATGAGTGCAATGGGCAGCAGCAGCAGCAGCACCCAAGGATAATAACACAGACAACATTTCAGCTTGAAAGAATTTCTTCTTCTTCGTGTTCTTTTTCTTCTTGTTCTTCTTTTGCTTCTTCTTCAATTACAATAAATAATTCATACACTACCATCACCTGCAACATAATTAGTTTTTTCTTTCTCAAAACTACCAAAACCGTATCTCCAAATTCGAAAACCTGAAGGAAAGTCACACAAAAGCGACAACAAAAGCGACAACAAAGAAGATGAGAAGTTTTCTAGCTGATGGCGGTGTTGTGTGAAAATGAGAAGAAATCTAAATTTTTAACATTTAAATATCTCTCCGATAATGGTTGAGCAGGAGAAAGGAGCAAGAAGAATGGCCTGCTGCCTGCTAGTACTTACTTAGTACCTTTGAAAGATTGAAGAGGAACATCCAAAATGCACGAGGGTCGTCATGTGTTCTGAGCTTGCAGATACTCTCAGACCAGCTCAAACCCTTGACAATTAATTACGGTGTAATAATAATACACGCAGCTACTTATGCATGTGATATATGTTTGTGTGTGTGTGTGTGTGTGTGTATTTTGTTCATGCTACTATTACTTCGTCGTATAATGATGTATATTGTTATATCAATATATCGTTCAACCTGCTCATAGAGTGGTTCCAATGCTAGTGGCACCTTAAGATGATGATAATACAAAGTATACGTACGTAGTCTCTAAGCGTCTATATCCTCGGTAAACAGAGAGGTAGTAAGGGTTAACGATGATTTATGATGATTTATTTAAATTAGATAACAAAAAATCGATCAGACACTCAACCCTCTTTCCTTCCCCAGCAAGTAAGTCCCCCCTAATGCTGCTACACAAATAGAATCACCACTTGAGTAGCTGCAACAAACGAGAAAGCTGCAAGACTAGCTTCCCACCAAAAAATCCAATTTACCTGTCATCATGTATGTTGTAGTAGGAGACTATTCTCAGACGATACAGGAAAGGAAAAGAAAGATAAATACGTCATATTTGCTATGTCATTGTTGCCGTCACTTTTAGTACCTTCATACAAGCAAAATTGCATATTACGGCGCATTTCTTATTTTACTTTGGTTGTTCTTATTTTTTTTTTAACTATTTTTCGCCATCATCGCTATTACTACCATTGCCCTCGATTTTGCGCCTCCTAGGTCGAATGCCTTCCGGTTTCTCATCAAGTATTTTATCCCAAGAATAACAGGATAGTACATCAATGCAGCCACAAAGAGCACGATGAAATGACGATCATAAAAGCCCTTAGCATCCCTCTCCCATTCGAATGATGATGATGATGATGATGATGATGATGATGATAATGACGATGAAGAAAATGAACTCAGCGGCCCCTTCACGACCTGCTGAAACCAATTAGAAAGTAATATTAAGGATATAGGATGATGTGATTACTAAATCATAACTTATTTTGAATACATCATCATCCGTAGTATCTCTTTATTATTATTCGAGCATGCTTTCTTGCGAACACTGCTGTATCCTTATTTTTCATACACTCGACGACCATGCTTTCTCGCAACTTTTCTTTCTCTATTCTTGTTGAAGGATATCCAGAATTTTGAATTATCTTCAATGTTTGTCAATGAATGCACGTTGCAACACGTCGTTTGCTGAGCAGTGGTAAGAGAACAGGAGACATTTTATATTAGATATTGAGACGTTGAGTTTCACAACCGTTAAGGCTGGGAGAAGTGGGGCAAATTAAAGATACTCTTTTCTTTTCCTTCTCCACCTCCTCCCCCCCCCCCTTGTCCTTCCTTTGTCTAGTACCTAGTAGTAAGCACGAACAAAGTGTGATGCAAGTACTAGATCTACAAGTACACTGCAGTAATTACGTAGCTCATCCGAAATTATTAATTACTAAATATTTCATAATTTAATTAAGGGAGGGTAGTAGTGGTGAGATTAAGGTAAAATAATACCCGTAAGTAAATCCCAGTACCTGTAGTAGTGTTGTGTGCTCCAATAATAGATCTGCGTAGATGAGAGTACCATTGGAGAGAGACTCTCTCTCGAGATGAGTAGGAGATTCCGACACCATAACTAATGATGGGCCCACTCACCTGAGGTGATCGTATCGTGATACTGTCGTAGATTTCTGTACTTTAATTACACTGACGCACAAACAGTAATCATCGGGAATAATTTACCCAGTCAAGGTTAACGAATCCCGCCTTGCTACATAGGCCTCTATGAAGATGGCGCTTCCCGAATCCCACATATTTCTTCGCCGCAAATCTGTGAAGAATAAGGTGTTTGATGGATGATTGATTTTCTCAGCTATTTCTTGAAGTGATCTAAAAAGCCTCCTGCTCATCTTTTGGCAGTTGTTAATAATTGGGGACATCCACGGATGTCTTGAAGAAACAAAGGTGGTGCTTTAAGCATCATGTATGCATGTCAAATTATACACATGAAAGTGTGAAAAAATGTGTATACATATTTACACATTTACACGTGCATGTATCATATGCTATTAATCCACTCAGAATGAATGAACCAAACAATGATGGGAAAGGGATCAGATACGATGAAGCATGAATGAATCAAATGTTGGGAAAGGGATAATATACGATGAAGCATGAACGAAGCTTTCTAATTGTCAAACTGAACAAATATGCAGGATTTACTAGCCAAGGCCAGATACGACCCCGAAACAACTACATTGATCTCTGTTGGTGATCTCGTCAACAAAGGACCGTAATATTTTTTTGGCAAAATGAATAGAAGAAGAATTAAAACATAAATGAAGGAGGAGGGGGAGAAGAAGAAGAAGAAGAAGAAGAAGAAGAAGAAAGAAGATATTTAAATAGTTTACAATATTGCAGTTTTGGAACAAAAGCTGTGCACAATCGTTCGCATAACATAACATGCACGCGCGCCGATGTCGAAATTAGGAATTCCGCAGGTGTTGTGGCGTTCCTGCGACAGCAAGGTGCGCATTGTGTGCGCGGAAATCACGATGATTCATGTTTAAGGGAGTTATCCAAATACAAAAGAAATGCTGGATGTAAGCTTCCCGACAAATACAGTTACATTCAGGACTTTACCGAAGCGGATATACTGGTGAGTCGCAAATATGAAAACTTTGCTTCTACTTTATCGAACACCACTGTAAATGATCCTTGTTTCATCATTTCTTCCTTTGTAAAAGTGGTACGAAAACATGCCTCTTACGATACGGCTGCCGGAACTATCCCCTCCCATCCTCATTGTGCATGCTGGGGTATGCAACATCACACGCACGCCTATTCATACACATATTAGTTAATAACCACTTATACGGTATACAAACATAAATGTGTATGAGCTACATTTAATAAGAGAGGCTAGATTGGCACAAACACACATACACACATACACTCACAATATACCAGCAACGCCATAAGCTTATGTACTGTCACTGTCTGGCGGTGTATATATATATATATATATATATATATATATATATATATTTTATATATATATATATATATATATGTGTGTGTGTGTGTGTGTGTGTGTGTGTGTGTGTGACACCGCCTAGATTGTACCAAGAATTCCCCTGATGAAACAGAAAGTGGATGATATGCTGAGAATGCGTCGAGTAAAATTAAAATTGAAGCAACGAAGAACTTGCGGTTTTGGTTGCTGGTTATATAAAAAACTAACATTCCAAAAGCAAGATGGCGCGGACGATTCTCAAGACTTCGAAACATTCATCAAACCAGATCCTTCGGCAACCCCTTGGGCAAAGTATGCGTTGTTGTTGCTGTTTCATTGGAGTGGTGTGACATGTCTATTTCATAATTAGATTGATATATAAAGAATCTAGCCTCTCTCTCTGTATGTGAATTTCTCCATTCAAAACAATTGAATAAACACTAGGGAATTCAGTATTGATGGTGGAAGCGCGATTCTTCCTGATAGGTAGCTGATATATAGGCAATCACTTTAGTATTATGATCACAGTAAGGAGTAATATCTTGTCTTATTTTATCGCCCTGGAACGTTACTATATTGCAATCAGCGATGAATCTCCGCATATATTTTTTGGTCATGATGCAAAACTCGGTCTCCAGCAGGTAGAAAATGAGAATGATGTCCATAGAGTAGAAGCCTATCAAGTAGTATAAAAGCGTATGTTCCTAGACGATGATTCCATGATACATGTTCTTGTTCTTTAGAGAAAAACCAAGGTGGTTTCATGGTTATTGTTGGTTCAATTAAGATCTTGCTGTGTTCCTATCAATACCAAAAAATGCTTAATATGGGTCACGATATCTGCAAGTTTCTAGAACACGTCTACACTGTTGCGATATGATAAGTATTGACTATGAAAATCCAGGCACCGTGTGCTACTGGTCTTGACACTGGTTGCTGCTACGGAAAATCTCTCTCTGGAGCAGTGGTGGAGATCAGTCCCGACGCTACTTGGGATACAAAGATAATCTCAGGTATTATCTCTCTCAACTAATGTGTCATTTTCCCATGCAAGCTATGCTAAGTACCTCGTTTCTCTTTCATATTGTTCGTTTTATTCAAACGGAATCGGCTCTAAAATGATCTCACAATCGGCCACAACACTGAAACACTGTACAGTGGCTGCGAAAGCCAAATCGACGGCATCGATGGAAGAAAAGGTAGGTACCAGTCTAGAGAAAATAAACCAGATTGAAATTGCGACGTGAGTCTGTCTGCATGAAGACATTTTCCACACATTCATGTCACTGTGCTGCATGGATTCGACAAATTGATCTCTCACCAGTAGATGCATCGCTACTGATTGAGTTTCATACAGTCTACACGCACATTGCTAGCTCGTTGCTCGATGTAGCATGCCCATGAGTCAAGCTCCATGCTAGCATGCTGTGCTAGTGTGTGCATCCCAATCTAGCAACCTCTGCATGCACGCGGTCGGAAAAACGTGAGGCGCACACACTGTTGCAGCGCAAGACGCACGGTAATCCGATCCAAATGGATGGCAAAAAGTCCAGAAGTTCCAAGAAGCATGCAAATGCTTCCATGCAAACCCAGAAACTGTTGGAACGCTAACGCCGTCGTAGTCGTGCAATGTTGTTGCTGATGGCTAGATTATTGGGATGTTCTGTGGCCACAATGATCATTCCAGCATTGCTAGATTGCATGCCATGGTTCCCGGCGGTGTCTGCATGGGGTGTTGCAATTCATTCATCATTCAGGCACACTGACTGTCTCTGTGCACTGTCCATGTAGATCGACTGTGCTCGACTTGCACGCAAGATCGCTTGAAACCCAAACACCTATCCGTGTTTTTTGAGTGATCAGTTGCGGAGAATGATGTCGTAAGTTGCTCATTGAGGCCGTTTTCAGTAGTTTGGTAAGTGGCCTCACAGATCACCACCACATCGTGACAGATCTTCTTTATCATCATCATCATCATCATCATCACCACGAGCTCAAGCTTGAATTTCGCATCGATTGTTCATGTGTTCGTAACAAGAACTGGTGAATCATCATGATTCCGTTCAAAGGCCGGAAAACATTCCGAGATTCCTCTCGGGGTCTCCTGGATAGCATTGGGATCAAAAAGGCGAAAACAGGAGCTGGCGACAAAGATCCAGCGTAATGATGAACCATCCACCTTAAACTCACTTATTTATCCATTCCTTGGGGAGCACCTTGGTAAATAGATTTTGATCGATGCAGCAATACTTTGTAGGTATATTCTTGCGCAAAACACATGTTTGAAGTTTGTGGTTTACACTCTCCTCTTCATTGGATTTGTTATCGTAATTCTTGGAACTACTATCTACAAGGTAGTGGTGGAGGTGATGATGGTGATGATGATGATGAACATTCTGCTAAAAGAGATTTTACCTTCTTGTTCCTTTTCTTCTCCTTCTTCGTTGTCTGTCTTGAAGCAATGTGATGTTGATGCTGCCTCCTCCTAATTATCAACGAAATTCTTGCAGTATGATGATGATGATGATGATGATGATGAGGGTGATTAACTAAGCCAATTGTTTTGTCTTTCAGGTTGAGTTACGATCTAGAGCAGCCCAGGAAGCAACCGAAAAAGAAAAAGTCGGCAGTAGCTGTCCTGAAGATGATGTTTTTGCATCGACAGACAATTGTTTGAAATATGTATAACCCGCCCCCCTTTCAAGAGAAACAAACAAGCTTGGGCAAGTGAATATGATCGGGAAGAATAATCGTAGAACATATAGTTGTATGCAATATTTACTGAAACAGTTCTGGATATTGTTCTCTCGTTCTCTCTTTCTCTTTCTCTCTCTCTCTCTCTCTCTCTCTCTCTCTCCTCTCCCTTTTCTCTCATCATTCGTCTCTTTCGTTAATGACGGGGTCTGCATATCAAACATACTCACTCCTCTGTGTGGAATCTGCTTGCATCCCCAGGTTCTAAGCAGGCTGGAAGAGCGCAATGCTCATCATAAACTGATAGAGTCACATATGAGTCTACGAGACGCTCTTAAGGGACAGGTAGTAGATACAAAGAGTAGAATATGCTGCGCTGCATGCATGAGGT
>ADNK01000423.1:5000-107500 GCA_000320545.1 Bigelowiella natans CCMP2755 | reverse complement strand
TTGTGCTTGTCAACAAATTATTTGTCCTCGACTGATAGTCATTATGAATGCTGATTAATTCAAATTATTACTCTAAGAATCAAATTTTGAATTATATTTTATATATGATCCAGGGGTAGTAACGAATGTGGACTCAATCAAAAAAGTGGAGGAGAGGTCATATAGTATTAGAAGTCTGCTGTACCAAATGACAGTGTTGTTTAGACTGGTACTAGTACTCATAAATTCATATCTCTTATTATTATTATTATTCTCAACCCTACCTACTAGATATAACACCAATAACGATGTATATGAAGCAATGGATGGAATTGAAGATTTGATGGTAAGTCTATGATTGTAGTAGTAGTAGTAGTAGTAGTATTAGTAGTAGTTTTGAATTATAACTGAATGATGATGTGATTGATGTAGTAGTAGTAGTAGTAGTAGTTGTTGTTGTTGTAATCTTCCATACGATCAACGTAGTCACCAGCAACAATCAATGAATCAATCAATGAATCAATCAATAAAATGGTAGGTAAAGGGGATAATTCCAGAACAAGTATTGAACAGTATCTATGGCCAAATCAGAGCTTCGGGTAGTAGTAGCAGTAGTAAGTAATAGTTGTATCTACACAGAAAGAGGAGATGATGATGATGATGATGATGATGATGACAATTTAGTGATGACCACCGCTATGATAGTGATAGCCGTAGTATGTTCTTACATCATCCTTTTTCTTACGTTCCACCTTGTCATCTCTTACTCTCTATCTTTTCTTATTTTCCTACTACTACTATTACTACTACTAACCCTGTCCAAGAAAATAAGTGCACGTTTCAGGGACCGCATCTGGGAACGTTCTTGGAGGTAGACAGAAAGGGAATAGGAGATGATGGTGATGATGATGATGATGAGGAGGAGGAGGAGGAGGATGATGACGATAAGGACGATCAACATATCTATGAGAGATAGGGGCTATTCTCGAGAAGTGTATTATATGAGTTGTTATTATTTCTCTCTGGAGATGATGATGATGATGTTGTTGTAGGGGCCTATTCGTTCATTTCCTACCTTAGAAGCAGCACAAGCGAAGGTGTAATGAGAATTCATGATGACTAGATAAGATAAGAGAGAGAGAGAGAGAGAGAGAGAGAGAGAGAGAGAAAAGAGAGGCAGAGGGAGAGGAGGGGGGGTTCAATTATATGATGATGAGAGATACTAATACTGATAGTAATAAGAGAAAGCTAACATTCAATTGTGGGGTCATTTACCATTCTTCCTACTTGCTACCACCACTTCTTGTAGTGTGGTCTTTTAGATGACTGTTCTGGAATAACTATGATGATGATGGATACTACTGGCGATCATCCTTCTGCTGCTGCTGCTGATGGGAGAAACAACAAGGCTGCTGCTCAATCCTTTTCGTTGAGAAAGTTGTAATTACTATAAAAAACATCGTACTACGTTTGTCCATAATCCTTACATTTAGTGCTTATTGAAGCTCTACATGTGATAGATAATAATCTCCTGTGCAAAGTAGCAGTAATGCTGATACTGAATGTATCTGGCAGAGGTTCCAAATTACATCGTTCACATAGACGGGGGGAGAAATCATGGATTAAAGACTGCAGGGGTAAGTTATGAGCATTTAAATTATGGTAATTTCCTTTCTCTCACCATTCCTTGTTCTAGTTCCAATCCATACTAAAACTTGTTGCACATATTAAGGTGATGATCAATTAAGTGATGCACAGAAAGCTGACGACGCTCTTTTGCAAGCCCAGGTGCGTATGAGGCCTGTTTTCGAAATAATAAATTAAACTAATTAAAGTTGAAAATGTAAGTATTTGTTTTTCTTGTATATATAACAAGGCCGAGGCGATTGCTGGGTTCTAGATGGATCATAGAATTTAGGAATAAACCATGAGAGCTGCGAATAAACCGCTATCGTATCATCATCACGCTTTTTTTGTAATCCGATCGTCGAGCCTACATCCCCACTTGCCATTGATTGTAGCCTAGTGGTATTCGTCGCTAGATCGGCCTCTCACATCATGTCTAGATGATGTGCACATGTGGCTGATGATATGGCATGCTGGCTAGCTGGAGCAGTTATATATAATAATTATTAACAAAACGTAACTAAAGCCAACTCAGTTGCTGCTCATGCTAGCATGTACGTATGTGGAATCGAATATTATGATTATTATTTTGTTGCCTGCCTGCGCAAAGCCAAGTACATATCATGCATAGAAAGCGACAGTGTGCAGCATTGTAGCTAGCGCAACAACTGTGAGCTCATTGTTTAGGTGATGAGCGCATCTACCTAGCTACATGCAACTATAGCCCATCTTGCCATGTGCTATGAAGATTTTAATAGAATATTAGCTCGCAGATACTTTGATTCCAAATCTAAAAGCAAGGAATAACACATCTAGGCATGCTAAAGTAACAGCTATCCAAGCGTAAGTTTTCTAGATTAGCCTCATATTATAGATCCAGCTTGCTAGCTTGTGGATTAGAACTCTACAACTACTTGTACGAATCAAAGGCAATCGGAGTTCATCAGAGTTATCAACCTCTTATTGTCTCTTGATACCATTTAATTCTCCAATAATGTTGAAAACCATATTTGCTGAGACTGTATAAAATGTTATAATCAACCGCTTCTTTACCAATCATCGCTCGCATCTGTACGACGTACGTAGGAAAGTTGTTACAACAGACGATCGGATACAAATTACGGGGTTGTAGTCAGTGAATGATACGATGTGCGAAACAAAGACGACTATCTACTCATTCTCACCGTAGTAACAGCATTGGTAAATTTATCTTTTGTTATGATAGCAAATACCTTCTTCCTTGTTCACCGTGAAGCTGAGGTCACTATCAGAATTATTTTTATTGTCGTCGTCGTCATCAGCAGCAGTGTCTGATGAATAATAACACATTTTATATTTAATGAGAAATACAGTTGCGAGAAAGATAGATAGATAGATAGATAGATTCTTTGGCATTTGTTCTGGAAGGAACAACTCTTCATAGATGATTCTTTCGGAATACCTGCTGCTGCTGCAGGGATCTGAACATTATCACTCCTATTATCTGAAAGGGGGGAGGGGATCTGTATGCCATTGCCACTGGTGCGTGCTTTTGTTTCATGAGCACTAGTTCCTCCTCCTCCTCCTCCTCCTACTTGTTCTTCTTCTTCTAGTAAATGCTGTTTCTTATTGTCATCGTCCTCGTCGATTTTGGTGATTGGATGTCTTGGCCATTCATTTTCTAGAAGTTGGGGCTGCTTAGAAGCAGCACTACCATCACCACCACCAGCTGCAGCATCCACTGTGCTGTCTACTAATATGTCGTTGTCATTTGCCTTTACGTTTGCCGTATCTTCTTCTTTGTCATCTTTCTGGTTGCTCCTAACTGCTTCTTCGTCTTTGTCTTTTCCAATCATTACATCATCATCGTGGTATTCCTTCTTCTTCTTCTTCTTCTTCTTCTGAATATCATCATCAGTGACTCCAATGTCGTCTTCTCGATTATTAACATCATCATCGTAGTACTTCGATGATGATGATGATGATGATGCTGCTATGATACTTTGTGGTTGCTTGCGCCAGTGTATCTTGCCATCCTCTTCCTTTGCCTCCCCCCCCTCCCTCCTTTCGTTGCTCAACAACCCATTGATGGTTCTGTTATTATTCCGTAGGCCTACTGCTTGATTTGTTGGACTCCATTGCGCCCCCCCCCCTGGCTGGTGTTTCTTCCTCATAGCCAAGGTACTCTTTAAAGCAATTTTGATTCGTCCTATCCAACGTTAATTGTGTTGTCATTATCATCAATGAATCGATCAGCCCGGAATGGATGATCAGGACAATGAAGGAGCAGAGAAAGAAGAAGAAAAAGTAGAATCACAGCAATGTGTGTGTGTGTGTGTGTGTGTGTGTGTGTGTGTGTGTGTGTGCGCGCGCGTGTGTGTGCAACGTGTATACCTAAAGTGTCTTTAAGCGAAGCTATCGTGGCTTGATTCCTATAGTGGTATTTGATGGTAATGAAACATTCAATACACATTGGCAGCGAGTGAGAGACAACATGCATGCATAACATGATACGTAAAAACATCATAATATATTTTCCTTACTTTATACTGTAGTTAATTGTCAGATACGCAATGAGATTACAGCAGCGTTCACTGCTACTGTTATAATAATTATTATCATTATTATTAACTGTACTAGTAGCACCTTTGGTCATGGTTTCCCATTGCATTATATACTGACAACGCTCGCTTCAACATTGCCTTATCACATTTAAATAAATTTAAAATACATAAAATACATATCATCTTTGCTTGGATAATACAAAATATCATATGTAGCACAGTCTATCTTTGCCTAAATCTAGCAATGATACTACTACTACTACTACAAATGATAATGAATAATAAGAATAGTAAGGAGGAGGATGAAGAGGAGGTAGTACTCTGGACAAAATACGGCTACTAATACTACTTATCTCACAAGTTATTTTTTTCGTATGACTAATTGAGCTGCTGCATTATTATTAGAACTTAAACTCCAACCGCACAAGAAGAACCATCACCACCACCAGCAGCTACTACTACTGGTACTACCGCTACTACTACAAATCCATACTATTACTATTACTACTAGCAGTAGTAACACATGTACATACTAATTACCTTCTTCTACAACATCAATAACAACTACTATTACTACTACTACCTTTGCTTCTTGAATCCTATTATCAATCATATACATCTCTCCTATGCGCTTCATAGTAACACCAGCCTCGATGCTTTGTGCACCATGCCTACAGTAATGTTTAGTGATAAAAGTAGTATTTATTATCATTATTATTAATATTATTATTAGGATTAGTAGTATATTGTTTCAGATAATGATGATGATGATGATGATGGTGATGATGATGACCTGGATTACTGCATCTCTCCATCATCATCATCACCATCATCATTATCATTACCATACTACTACTACTACTACTGCTGCTGCTGCTGCTGCCTACTCTGCCCCTGCCTACCTTTTAACAACCGATTGTAAAACCCCTTCCATGCATTCTGCAGCCTTGCTATATCTGTTTATCGCTAGAGTAGTAGTAGTAGGAGGAGGAGGAGGAGGAGGAGTAAGACCATCATGGCTCACCAAATTTAAGGATGACTAGGAGGGAGGGGGAGGAGGAGGAGGAGGAGGACGGGTTGATGTAAGAGACAGCAGTTTATCATATGACCTCTCTCGTTCTCTCCCTGCTTTCATCGTTCTCACATCATCATCATCAACAACAACAACATCATCATCATTGTCATTATCTTCTTGATCGTTAGATGACTTAAAGCAATACAACTAAGAGAGTGGGTTGTAGGGGTATATCATGTTGTTGTCATATTGATTTGATTACTTAGATAAATTTGCGCCATTTCCTTCATAATTTTCATTGACTCTTTGCATTGCCTGGGAGAAAGATGAAAATAATAATAATAATAATAATAATAATAATGAAATATTGATCGGCGGTATGATACCACGCCAGCAATTGTTAAGAAATATTAGCATAAGTTGACAACGAAGAAGTGAATAGAAAGTTATATTACGGTCCATAGAGATCTTTATATGTGTCTAGGCCTTGAGGAGGAGGAAGAGGAGGAGGAGGAGGAGGAGTAAATTGTTAGCAGGTAGCCATCAATTTTCAATCATCATCAGCAGCAGCAGCAGCAGCAGCAGCAGCAGCAAGCAAAGTCGATTGTTTGCTGCTCACTTATCTATAGTAATTTTAGTTGTTTCAACTCCTCGTTTATCTCCCCCCTCCTCTTCCTCTTCCTCCTCCTCCTCTCATTCACCCATCCATGTAGTAGTAACAGTAGAAATGATGATGATGACGATGATGATGATGATTGTTGATGGTGGTGGTGGTGATAATAACCAGATTGAAGGTACTCGATTGCCCGATTATAATCTAGGGAATAATAATAGGTCATTGTAGTAAAACAGATGATAATAAGGATGATGAAAAGGATTATGCTGATAATAATGATAAGAATTCCTTTAGATCACAGGTTGCTATTATCATTATCAATAATGCTAAAGTTCTAAGCTAGTAACAGAAAGGAGGGTCATCATGGTTATTCATTTAGTCAGTAACCGTCTATATTTAGGAGGATATGTTACTGGACATTACTACTACGACGAAAACATCATCATCCTAGATTCTGTCCTTCTTCGAGTTGTTGTTGTTGTTGTTGTTGTTGTTGTTGTTGTTGCATTGTTTAATTCTATCCTCAACATTATCATTGGTTTTGCTTGAAATTATGATCATATCAGTATATTTTGTCCTTTTATGTATGCTTATTCTTTTTTCAGCACAACCTATGCATATTCTGATTTATGGTATATTAATCAGAAGTAGTAGTAGCAGTACTTCTTAATATACCTGGTTTCCCAGTTATCATATTGTCCTCGTCATCGTTGTTTTCGCCATTAAAATTGCGCTGTAAGCAGTTAATGTTGTCACTTCAGAGAAAACAACTATATTATATATATATATATATATATATATATATAAAGTCCTTGCCCCTCCCCTCTTTCTCTGTTTATCTCTCTCTCTCTCTCTCTCTCTCTCTCTCTCTCTCTCTCTCTGTGTGTGTGTGTGTGTGTGTGTGTGTGTGTGTTTGTGTGCGTGTTCTCCCCCCCTCTGATCAACTCTAAATAAACATACATCTGACTGTTGGTCGTAGGAATAACACGATGCCAGCAACACACACGCTTGAGCGTAGCTTTTTGTCTGAAGAAGAACAATAATATGAAGGAGAATAACAATAAGGAGAGGGAGAAGAACAATAAGAACGGGGAGGAGAACAATAAAAAGAAGGAGAAGAAGGCAAACATGACAGGAGGTAGAATATTTTATTTATAGCGGCAGTCCCTTATCATCATCACATCGTCAATCATCAATAATAGAATCGAAGATATTTTCTCTGTGAAATACGAAGTACTAAACAAGCAAACGTATAGTGAATCTTGAACAACCTTCGTTAACCCTTCTTCTTCATGGCCACTTTCTCGTGATATTCTCACAGCACGGAGTAAATGATCCTTTAAGATGGAAAATAAAGAATCATCGTAGTTGTTCATGATATCGTTTGAATAATACGACAAATTCATCATAAGGTCGCTAATTTATGTTGTTGTTGTTGTTGTTACTTATGTTCATGATGATGATGATGATGATGATGATGATAACAACAATAACAAAATATAACCGAGGCACGATCGTATTCATTTCTTTTGCAATAAGCTTGTCCCAAGTGCAAATATGTCGGAATAAGCTCTGGGGCCTGTGAGGAGGGAGGGAGGGACTCAGTCAGTCAGTCAGTCATCAAGTAGGACCAACCCAGTAACAATCATCGTAATATCACACCGACTATCATTATTGTAACTATTATTAGCACATAATACGATGGGGAGAAGCACATAGTTGGCTAGTTGGGCTTGACAGTTGACTGTTCTTGTTCATCAAATTTGATTCACAAGCGATTGAGCGATGTTGTGGTGTTGTTGTTGTTGTAGTAGTCCCTTATCTTCCTTATAAGAAAGTTATAGGCTGGTACTACACCAATCGATGAGAAACTACTGTATAATTATTTCTCTTCCTCCTCCTCCCTTTCCCTACTCATTATACCACTCATCATCATCTCTATCTCTCTCTCTCTCTCTCTCTCTCTCTCTCTCTCTCTCCTCTCCTTCCATACGTTTGAGCCAAATTTTGCCTCTTGCAATGTCCAGACATCTAGGTAGAAGCAAAGGGGGAGAAGGAAGACAATGATTGGGCATTAACAAAACGAATGGATACTTTGTACGCAGATCCCCAATAAAAGATTAATAAGGGAAACTGAGGAGGATGAGGACGAAGATAATACCGATGAGCGTGTCAATGCTCTTGTTTTGCTTCTCCTCTCGCCAGTATGCTTCCGCCATTTCACACAAAACCTGATGATCCATGGGAGGAGGAGGAGGAGGAGGAGGAGGAGGAGGATATTCCAAAAAAAATAAGGAATATCAATGCAATATGATTAAAATGAAATATAGAAGGAAATACATATCCACGTTCTTCTACAACAATTGCTACTTTACTAGCCGTTTACTACTACTACTACTACTACTACTATTTCACACATTGTGGGTGTTGGGTAATCATTGGGCAGGCAAGGCAGTCTCTCTTAGCATTAATGATTATAATAATACAGTTGTTGGTTAGTAGTTACTGACTTCGCACTGATCTATAGCTTCTGGTCCATGGTGCTCTCTTACAGCTAAAAGAGCTTCACCAAACAGCTCCTAATATAGTAACATTAGTACGACGATACCAATTGCAGTTCAGACGAAAAACCCCATGGGGTCATTGATTGATGGCAGGAGACTATAAACTGTTTGAGCTTCCTAAGAAGAATGTTACTGCTGCTATTACTACTACTGCTATTGCTTCAACTTCTACTTCAATTACTACTACTACTACTACTACTACTACTACTATTACATGCATGCCGACTATTTACTAGTTGTAGTACATGAGCACGCCGAATATTTCCTGAAGCCATATATGCTCTTCCAAGGCACATCAACACCTAGCAGCAGGTCCCAATTTGCAACAACAACAACAACTTTATTTAAGATCAACAGTAACAACAGCAGCAGGTATCTCTACTGCTACTACTACTACTACCATCACTACTACTACTACTACTATATGGAAGACATTAGATTTGAGTTAATGCTAGAAGATGAGACGAGGCAATAGATATAATATGTGATAACTGCGATGATGATGGTGATGATGAAGATAATGATGACAACGACGACGGTGACAAATATAAGATGGAACAAACACGGCTATAACGACGACAACGACTACTACTACCATTGTTCTTACAGCTACTACTACCTTTGGAGGGGGGTCGCGTTTAGAGTGTTTAGCACGGGTTATTCCCTAAAGTTTGCATATAATAACAAGAATACGTGTTATGAAAGTAATACGTTATAATGGGTGGTGGTGGTGGTGGTAACATCTATTGGTCCTCCTCCTCATTAACGAAGGAAGTTATTACTGCTAATGATAGAATATAATTTATATATCTATATTTACTGATCATACGTCATTAGCATTATTAACACCTCGAAAGCATGTTGCATGGCCTGGGTGTGCATTCCGCCAAGTAAATATGACTCTGAGACCCTGTGATGATGATGATGGTGATGATGATGATGAACCATTCGATGTGGAAAGGAGAGAGAGAGAGAGAGAGAGAGAGAGAGAGAGAGAGAGAGAGAGAGAGAGAGAGATATTAGCAACATATTACGCTACATATAGAGTCATCTCTTTCTCTGCTGACAAAAGTAAGATACAGGTTACTAGTAGTAGTAGTAGTAGTAGTAGTAGTAGTACTGGTATTACCTGCAATGCGCGTCCGTGATAATGTCTGCCCCCATATCCTCTGCCACAAGTTGCGCCAATGCCAGCGTTTTCAGAGCTAAATCTAGCATCTGTTGCGGCTGGCGACATTCTGATGATGTTATTATCAGTTATACCTCTTGCTTGAAAGGAGACTAGTGTGCAAGAGACTTAAATTCTGTTACAAAGTTTGATTCTTTGTGTGGATTCATTGAAAGTCATCGCCGTTAAGTCCAACGCATTTAATAATTAATTTTGATATAGCGTGCAAATAGCTCAAGAAAGGAAAAAGCGTAAACATATACTGCATATCCCACCTTCTTTAAGCCGCTCATACTCTTTCACCCTATCTTCGAGCACCTATGTTGCACATATTATTCATACAATTATTTATATTTAATGTGTTGTTATATTTGTATATGTACTGCATGTCTATGTGTCTGTATGTATGTGTAGTATCGAAGAAAGGGCAAGAGAGTATTATGGCCTTTCTCACTCTCTTTGTGGTTTAACCACGTTTGAATTTGAGCGTGTATATCGAATTCAATCAATGATAATATTCGGTGGCGGAACCAAGAACATGTGCCTATTACCTTCTCAGTTGTCAGAAGATTCTTCCCAACGCTGGAAACTAATTATTCATGACCAACAACGTAATTAAGAGGCAAAAAGTTGTGGAAGATCAGGGGTTGCGGCAGAAAGGGAGTTATAGGCAAGTTAAGTTGAACCCACAGTCGAATTGAACGGAAAGCTTCTTGGGTTTACGGGTTAGCGGTAATTTGAGCTTCTTCATGATTCATGGACTATTATATCTCCAAAAAAGAGCCTTGATCGAGGTAAATAATAGCAAACCAACACAGTGGACACCGTTTCATGTGTATTACTTTTCAGTATGACTCAATAATAGCTAGTCAGTAGTGCATTACTGAGAATAAAATGCATTACCGCCAAAAATGTTGACCATGCAACGTTTCTAGGTTTACAGGCACGTTGACGAGAGATAGTATGTTGCATGCGGCACTGAGTTGGTTGTGTGACAATGCATGTAGTTCTTGCACCATTCAACAATTTAAATGAGAATCTTTCAAACAGAAAGGATCTTATCCTCTGCACATAATCAGCGAGAAGTTGAAATGAATCCTACTTGCTTTGAAGAAGAAGAAGGTACTGATGATGATGGTGATAAGTGAAGTGGACGAGGGCGTTACGAGTAAAGCGAGGCAGCAGCCTGCTAGCTGTTTAGTTGATTATGGTGAATTTTAGAAGAATGGAGGGGGTTTATAACTTTACGACAACTGATTCATGTTGTCGCAGAAGATTCATAGTTCTAGTTATAAATAGGAAGTAGATCTAGCTGCCCAAATTTTAAACTTATGATACCGACTACTAGATCTAGTATCTGTTGTTGAAGGGGGGAGATAGATGACGATGAGGTTGGTGATGAGGAGGAGGAGCAGGATGTAGCAGCAGCAGCAGCAGCAGCAAATCACTACGGAGAAACCTATCGCTTCCTTCATGACGGCCAGGACATTGCTTTTTATATTCTTTTGCCTCTTCTTCTTCTTCCACCCTCGCGAAAAGGCGACAATTGTCCAAAGACCATCATCAGGGTCTCAGAAATATGACTACCGAAGATCTGTTGCTGTACGTAGGAGCAATTGGATTCGGAGAAGGGATAATAATTTGCGACGAAGCAGTAGGAAGTGGAAAATTTCATCCGCTCTAGTATCATCATCGTCATCACCGCCCTTACCATCTTTACCGAGAGAGAATGGTGGCTTGTATCCAACCGAAGAGCATGTTGGAATCTCGGTGCGGCTGCTGCAAAACACAATCCTAAATAAAAACAGTCTCAATAATCATACATTGATGATGACGAAAGTATGTATGTATGTGTGAACGTGGGCACTGCAGATATATATAAATTACATAAATTAGATCTTCGGAGGACTGGTTCGCAGAAAGGAGTTAGTCAAGATCCTTGATCGTGATGGCGCTGTCAAGATATCAGGTTAATGATTATATCTGGAGATGAACGATGCGTCTGCACCAGTCCTTAGAATTAAGTACGAGATGGTATCTAGAACGGCGACATATATGTGCGTATTTATGGTGACACACATATTGACGTTGCAAGCGATTTACGGAGGAGGAAGCCGTCGTTCAAATAAAGAATGGTTATGATGCTAGGGGTGTTCGATCGAGATTTGATCCGAGATCTGAGGAAAGCGGGAGAAAAGATTGTTGAAAATGGAAATGGAGTGTCGGTAGCATTGATGAACAGAAATAATGATATAAAAATAGCAGAATTAGAAATCAGGAGTACACTACAAATGCATTCAGGTTGGTTTTGTCGATGGAAGATGTGATACGAACTTGCAATCGAAATTTCTTCAATTTACACTGCAGACCAGGTAATTTAACCACATGTAAAACCGATAAAGCCGAGAATTCTTCTCAAACTATTGATTCTAATATCCATCTATGTTTTGTTCCCCATTTAGTTCTAGCAAAGAACTGTTAAATCATGTTCGATCGAATGAACTGAGTGCATTGGCAGCCTCGCTTCTAGCTGAACCAGGAGATATGGTAGCTTTCCATTCAGGTGTGTGTTAATCCTCTTGTCAGGATGATATCCTTTATTTATTATAAGAGCACCTACCTTAACGAAATTTAGCCTTCTTGCATTTTTTTGGACTTTCACCTCTAAAAGAGTTTCTGCTTGCCATATACACCAATATTGTTTTACATAATTCAGACGATCTATTTGTTAAAGGAGTCCAATGCACAGAGAGGACCGAGTGGCACAGAGATATTTACACAGAGAAATTCTCGCCACGACGAAATCATTCAGTCTCAGAAAGAATGGTGAATAATAGAGACGTTTCAGCAGCAGCAACGTATCATAAAAAGTCCAGGAGAATGATAAACATCTGGATTCCCTTGGGATCAGTGAAGGAAAATGACAGTATTAGGATATTGAGCAATTCTCACAGTTGGGAGGTGGGGCAATTTAAAGCAACTTAAGCCTATTCAAAATCTATTTGATGGCTAGTGCTGACAATACGTCTCGCAGAATGTTGGAAGCTTGGGAGGACAATTGCAGGAGAATGTTGCTCGTGCTGTCTTAGGGCATAAGTAAGTTTTTACTTCAGTAGAACTTGATGAATTACCTCGAGCCAATTGTTTTATTTACGTGCTTATTTTTTGCAACGCACAGCTGGAGGGAAAATCTAAGGAAGGCTTTGCCGCTCTCAGATCGATTAGTATGCTCTTCTATCTTTGTCACTATCTTTTGATTTTCATCAACTTGAACATCAGCTGCCCAGAAATATATCATCTTCGGATAATTAATGATTTTTGTTGCAAGTCTCTGGTTGAGCAGGAAGGGATAGTAGCATCTTTCGCACTTGAACTCATAGAAGATGCGTTAGGAAAGGTAATTGTTACTAAAAAGCGATCGTCCTCATTCAATCACCACCAGCATTCTACAGGAAGAATTCGAGCATTATTTTCCTGTCCTACAATGGAATCTCGAAGAAGGCGATGCAGTTATTTTTCACAGGTTATTTGTCTGTGTGCGTTTTACAAAGTGTTCTAGTTGCAACGGCATGATGTATATGCAGATGAAGCCGCAAAAGATATAACATGAGCAACGTTATTCATATGTTTGCAGGCAAGCATTACATTCCTCATATGGAAACACGGACAGTGTTACAAGGATGGCATTGAGCACTCGCTGGGGAACGGAGGCAAGGCTTAACCTAACGCTCAAAGCACGATACTCGCAGTGATTTCAGTTCGATGTCATCTGCGCTGCATGGTGATCTTCATCGCATGACAAGCCATCTGCAAAGATATATGGCCGATCTAGATAGGCCGGATCGCACATGGCATGCATGTGTGTGGTGTAATCGCTACAAGAGTCATCGTGTCATGCATGTACGTGCAGGAATCGAATGTAAGACGGATGTAATTAATCAATTAAATTTGTTCAATGGTCATCCTTATATGTAGCTGTGCAATGCAGCGCTAGAGCGGCTACAGCGCTAATGTTTGTCTCGAATTTATGAATTTTTGCCCCACATATACGTATCTGAATACCATCACGAACCACCGCTAGCACCGTACCGAACCGAGGCGACAAAGCTATAAAGCTACGCCACACTCTAATAACACTGCTAAACAAAATTAGAAAAGAAACGTCACACCGCGCAGCTACTACTTAGAGCACTAACGTGCTGCGTGCTACGTACATGCATGCTCATGCGATGCACATGCCAGGACATCCTTGACTTCAGCAAATCTGCTAGAATTGCATTACGGCGAGCACACGCTGCTGCATATTGCATGCAGCTACATCTGTGAGACGGATGTAATGAAAGATTTAAATTTTTTCAATGGTCATCCTGATGTAGCTGTGCAATGTAGCGGCTACAGCGCTCAAATTGTGTCTGTTTGTACATAAACATCTTGACATCTAGACATGATCGAGGATGACGCTTATTGAACAATCTAGCAATTTTAATTTGATTCATTACATCCGTCGATCTTACGCACACGACTTGCATTGCTAGATTGCCGCCAGCGTGTGATCTACTACTAGTGGTGTCAGTGGTGTCACGTATATAGCTTGCAACATTTCAGTGTTCTAGTGTTGCCAGCCAGCATACTATAGTTCTGGCATGCTTGTACATACTAGCATACTAGCACACTAGCACATGGCCAGTCTAGCCTAGTACCAGCAAGTATATCTAGCATGTGCATATATGTAACATGGGTGCAGCGAGTCGTCACGCGCGACTTGCGTGCAACTTTTCCATCAAAACGTGTATGGCAAAATTGCATGGCACATGATTCTCCATCTACATGCTCTAGCTACTAGTGCTGTGCTTCTTAAATACCTAGCTACGCAGCAAATGATGTGGTGGTTTGCAATGAAAACACAGCGATGCACACAGTGAGATGTGCATTCGTTTAGATTAATGCCGTTGTGTTTCTAACTAACGCAATGAGAAGTTGGATGACAAGATTCGTAGCCAACGAAATCTAATCATGCATTTAGCATTGTATTGATATTCTGACAATTCGAAGTGATTCTACCAATTTTAAATCATGTGCCTATGTCTCTGTAGGTCGGTTGACTTCTACCGTAGATTTTCACACTAGCAACAGTCGCTGTTATCAGATGGGTCGGAAGAAAACGATTAAAGCCTTCAGTACATATCTGGGCGGTGGTTGTCAAGAAGCCATATCTATGCAAGATATCGCTGAACTTAAATTACACAATATATTTCTGAAAAAGATGCAACATTGTATAAAGTCCAATGTAAGCACTTGGCTTGCATCTTGATCACTACACAAATTTCTACATTCTCCTCCTTCCCCTTCCTCTTCCACGTCCCCTGCCTCTGCGCCCTCTCCCACGTCCCCGGCCTCGCCCACCGCGCCCACTGCGGGTAGATGTTGTCTTTTTCTTTACTTCTTCCACGAGTAAAGCATCTAAGTTTAGACTATCAGGAAGGATGAAGTAGCGGATATTATTTCCACGAATGCTGAGAGTGTCCAAGTGAACAGGATTCTGTAATAATAAATGAACGATTATTTATATTATTCTTTACACAGTAAAAGAAATCGTAAATATTCAAAATTGCAGCAAGCCGATACAATTAAAATCAAATACCTTGCCCTTCAGTGTCATTTTCACAATCTTCAGATGGGTGTTCATACTCATGTCTACACCTGGAGATATTGAAATAATCTATCAAATGGCTGCTTATTCAGATGCGGTGATGTAGGTGACTATAATTATAGTTACAACGAAGAACTAGGAGAACGCAGATAAGTGGCTTGAAAAGAGAACGATGGTTAGATAGTAATACCAGAAATTGTGCCTTGCACAACCGTTCCATTTTTTAGCTCAACGGTGACAGTCTCATTGTTGAGACGCATTAAAAACCTAAAGCCAAAGTAACTGTTAAGCTGCAAAATTTGAATTCCCACTTCCCCACCATTAATAATGCTGAGGGTGCAATTGCTTACTTGACGAGCTTCATCGTAGACGTGAATTTTTTGCCCACGGCCCGGAGCTCCTTCTGTTGATTTTTCAGACTTTTGGTCTAAAACAGATATAGGGCTTTATTTCATCAAAGAACCTTTATCCAAGTATTTTAGGAAAAATACTCGTTCATATTACAATATCAATAATTTCGCCGGGATTACTAAGAGCTATGCTGAAGAGTGATGCTGAATCATGCAAAAGTGCGAGGAGGATCGGGCGGTATCCGCATTATTATTTTATGTAAAATTTACGGTTAATAATAAATCGGTATTGCTGCTTCGGGCGCTCAGCTTGCTCTCCTCTGGTCATCGAAGAGATCACAGACACCATTGTGCACGTGTAGTAGGAATGTCAACCAACCGCCAGGTGGTGGTGCTGGATAACGGTGGGTATACCTGTAAGGCAGGTATTGGAGGGCAAGATCAACCGCTAAGGTTATTGGTCATCAGTCAATATTGCCACCATGAAAATGTAAGCTTCTTTTGTCGGTAAAGTTACTTTTTTACAGGGTCCTTCCTAATTGTGCAGTGAAGCCAAAGCGAGAAAGACGTTTTTTCTTGGTACTGCTCCATATAGAATTACCTTGAAGGCATGATGGGAGAAATGATCGCTTGTTACTAATCTGTTGCACTGCAGGCTGATCAAATTGACGACATCCTTGATTTATCTCAAGTAATTTACAAAAGGCCGTGCGAGAGGGTACTACTATATGCAACGTGATAAATTATCTTACTGAAGATTCTTTATCAGAGTGAATGCTCCCTCCCTTCCCAAGTTGTCTTCTTCCTCTCAATAACTTTCTCCTCCTCCTCCTCCTCCTTCTCCTCCTCCTCCTCCTCCTCCTCTTTTTGTTCGATTATTATTCACCAGGGATACACAACAAACTGGGATATTCAATGCGAAATATGGGATCGAGTATATAAGCATGTTCTCAAGGTAGTAGTAGAAGAAGCAACTTGACACATTTACGACGATACAAATTATATGATGTAAATGTATGTACGTTATGCATTATTTTTCGTATGGAACTACCTCATATTTTATGTATGTACGTGCGCGCGAGTGACTGCAACAGGCTACTCGTAAACACTAACAACTATTTGTTATCATCACATAGATTAATCCATCTGAGAGCGATTTATTGGTTTCCGAGCCTGTGTGCAATTTGCGGTCGTTATCCCGCAGTATGGATGAAATTGTCTTTGAGAAGTATCAATTTCAAAACTATGCTCGACTTCCTGCCCCTTCCATGGCTCTTTATTACGCAAACTCCGCACTTGCGAACAAGGTTCTTCACGATGATAATTATTCTGAATGAGAAGGAATCGTATTCTTTCTAAAAAGTCTTCTTTCCCATGACACATATAATTTTTATTATTATCATTACAAATAACTGGAAAAGGGTGGTGCCGGCATGTTGTCCGAGACGTATAGTGTGGTGGTGGATGTTGGGTATTCATTCTCCCACGTGGTACCTTTTATGGAGGAAGCTCCTATTAATCATGCCATCAAAAGAGTAAGCGTGGGTGGGAAATTGCTCACGAATTATCTCAAGGTATTAAGTACAAAGCATAAAGCTAGTTTTCACAAATGAATCAATACTAATTCAAAAATTGTTTACTACTACTATCATCAGGAAGTCATATCGTATCGTGCATTTAGTATGATGGACGAAACGCATCTGATAAATCATGTAAAGGAAAAAGTGTGTTTCACATCAACAGATTTTCAGGTATGTATGGAAATAGATAGATAGTAGGAAATAAATGGTGATTTCATTGACTAGAGACACCCGTAGCCACATCCAGTCGAATTTTACCATGTTATGCATTTATTACTTGTTCGCATTCTGGAAATCGTTGTCGTCTTCATCATTGTTGTTTGAATTTGTGGTAAACTCAGTCAACTAAAATAAATATTGTACGCATTATTATGATAATAATAATGATAATATTATTATTATTATCGACAGGTTGATTTGGTCAAAGCAAAGCTTTCCAAGAAAAAGAATCCATACCGACTTGAATATGTGCTTCCAACTCATGTTGATGGGAAAACATTGGGTTATATCAAGACTGAAGATTCGAAAACTACAGATGGTAGAAGCATCTAAATTAGAATGATGATGTTGTTTCTGATGATGATGATGATGATGATGCTGATGGATCGGAATGATTTTCTCGGATGAGACAACTTACTAGGTTACCAATTGTCCAATAATTCCATTTTGTTTAGACGATCAAATATTAACTCTCTCAAATGAGCGTATCACGGTTCCTGAGCTTTTGTTTTCGCCAAGTATGATCGGCATTAAGCAAGGGGGCATCGCTGAAGCGATTACGCAAAGTGTAAAAGCATGCCATCCTGATATCCAAGCCCTCTTGTACAAAAATATCGTTCTAATTGGGGGATCGACAAAATTCCCGTAATAAGTAGAAAGCAGTAAATTAACGATTGTATGAGTGGAATCATCGTATGATTATGATTGAGGGTTTCTCTTTGTGTACTTGTTCCTTCGCAAACTGAATAAGTAGCAATAATTATTTTCTGTTTTTCTCAATACTAATCGAGCAGAAAATGTTCGTAGCACTACACAATTTAAAAGTCACAGTATTTGATTTTCGGCTCACAACTTTTTTTTTGATGCAAACAGTAATTTCCAGAAGCGTTTGAGACAAGATTTAAGAGCGCAAGTACCAAGCGATTGGGAAATAAACATCCGATCCGCGGGGAGTGGTGTTGATCCAAGTTTGTGCGCATGGAAAGTTGTATTTCAAAGATTAAAATCAATATCTTAAAAACGTAAATTGAAGATTCTCTCAACCCTAATTTCTTCCTATATCTTCAGGGCGGATCAATGATGGTGAAAAGTGGTGCATACTCGAATTATAGTTTATCCAAGAAAACATATGAAGAGTATGGCCCAGACGCTTGTAAAAGAAAGTTTTACTGGTATGCTTGATCAATGCCTATCTAACATGGATGAGCATGTGTTTTCGATGTGGTACTATTGTGTTTCGCACTAAGTAAATTGCAGCTTTGATGACACTTCAACCCCAGTGAGTGAGTGGATCTAGGGTTAGTTACTATATGCACTAGATACTTGCCCATACGGCACAACCAAAGCATGCTAGCTCACATGATGAGCCAAATGCCACATACTGTGACAAATTGCATGCAAAGCATGCAAATTCAGTACGTTCTACAATTGTATTCTAGAAATGCCCACGCAGTTGTGGTACCACAAGCAGCTTGCCGACGTCAGCTAGCAAGCTGGTGATCGGCGTAAAAGTAAGCGCACGCTACATAATGCATCGTTACGTTACATCGCAGTATCTACTAGTACGTATACGTCTAGCGCTATTCGTCGTAACCAGTCTACGTACATCTCTAGATCTTCTTAGCCGACATTGATTTACGCAATTTCACTGCCTAAATACTAGAACTAGAATAGCTAGCTAGTAGATGCATTGTTACCGCAACGTGCATACCGCGAAGGCGCTGCTAGTCTGTCTATCTAGCTAGCTAGCCCTAGATCGAGTATCGTAGCTGTGTAACAAGTAGCGTTAGCTAGCTAGTAATGCTAGAATGTAATTTAGTAATCAAGCTGTGTTGGCAACGTAGGTGGCATGCCTTAGCATCGCAGTTATAGTAGCTCTAGAGCTACATACATCGTACATGCGCCCTAGCGCCCATGAGCGATAGCTTGCTTTAGAGCCAGCGACATCTTTGCAGATGTACGTCTATGTAGACCTGTCTAGCTGTTCGTCGTTGCTCAGTTCGTAAATAGCATTGACTAGTTGAAGCACATTGCTAGCTCGCGACTTCTACTAGCTGTAGAGCTTTCATATGTTCAGCGCTAGAGCGTTGCTAGTTTGGAGCGACATGTCTAGCGATCTGCTAGAGCGAGATCTCTACTAGCATTAATTATTAGGGTTCGAGCAGCTCTAGACTAGTAGAGCTAGAGAAGTGATGATTGTGACAATGATGAGTGTGAGAGGTCTAGCTAGCTAGACCCTGACATTTTTCTAGATTTTCGTCGCGTCGTTGCGTAAAATAACTAGATAAAGTCACAATGTAACAGCTGCATGAATCCAACCGCTAGAGCACAACCTAGCATCCGCTAGCTAATACTAGAATATAATTATGCGTGAGCTTTACGTCTAGGCCTACATGCACCCACTCGCTTGAAGGGTTAGTTAACTAGTGAAGGGAAACATTGTGCTGCATTCATCAGTTAGCATCTGTCTGGGATTGAAAGCTATGGTTTAAGCGGATGTGTGTACTAGATGCACAGTACTAATACATTCATCGATCATCAAATTTGTCAAAGTTGTTGTCACTAAGCCACATTGTTGATGGATGCACTAAAAGCACTGCCTGCCCGTGCTATGTTCTCCACATTTTGAGACAATTTTCCACGATAATCATCGACAAACTACGACCAAGTGTATAAATTTAGTGTGCGAAACAAGAACGCAAATGTGCTTTAACGCTTTCGTCCTTTCCTTATTTTTTTTTCTCCTGCGTACACAGTAAAGGTAAGGTATTAACGAAACATAAGCGAAAATGATGCATTCATACCAATAGAAATCAACGAAAGAAAATCTAAAAAAAAAAAAGTGAAAAGTGGTAAAAATAAGTGGCATCTTTCAAAGTTAACGACCGGTTTCAATTCTGTAATTCTTCCGATGGCAATAGTTTTCCCTTCGTCTCGTAGGGTAAATCTTCCAAGTTGTGAAAAATCTTTGTAGCACTCAACAGCTATGGATTTGGGAACTCTAACTTTTACTCTTACGACCTCTGTATGGTAAATAATAATACAGATCAGGACGGCGACATTAATAGTAGTAACAACGTAAACAAGAATAGAGCGATGAAACTTACGATTTTTCTTCGCAAATCGAGGTTTCTTTTCAGTGACATTTCCAGTTTTCTTGTCGATAATAGCTAACATCTTTGCAATCTGTTGTGGTAATCAAGAATGCGGTTCAACAACTATCATTACATTTTAGAATTACTGATATTATTTTAAGATAACATATTCTATATCCATGATCCGAAATATCTATGAACGATATACTCGTCATATTTTCATGTCATCATCTCGCACACATACAATGACACAAACAAAAGCATATTATTTATATAAAATAATTTGAGTACCTGGCACTCAGTAGTGATAGTATGACAGTGAAGAATACACCGGTATCCGTTAGTCATGAGTGGTTTCTGTGCAAGAAGCTCCGTGATGCGCAGCTGTAGTAAATGTGGGGACGGGGGGGGGGGCCAATCAATGAAACAAATACCGTCAGGATGCTTGTGGAGGTGGAAGAATGAGAAAAACATAGCGACTTTGCATTGTAAGAATGATTAGTCAAGGCAAATTAAGAAGATAGCAGCATCAAGTGCCTATATATCTAATACTACTACTGTAGAGCTGTTCCTAACTACACCTGCGCTTCAAAAGCAGTGCATTTTCTTGAAGGTCGTTCTTTCTCGCAAATAACAAACCCGCCTATTTCATACATACACACATAACAGTGATTGTTAATAATGATGAAAACATTTCCTCATGTCTGTATCATTCATGTATCAACATGTTTGATGGACTTACTAAGAAGCTCATTTTCGTCTAATCCCTTGGTCTGTATTACGACATTCTCTCCTGGCCTCGCCACATCCACTGGCTTGTCTTTAACTAGAATTCCAACGATATCACCTATTTTCACACATAACCAAAATAAGCCAGAAGATCATGAAGCAAGGTAGATAGAGATGATGATATATGTATTCTGCTGCTGCTGCTGCTGCTGCTGCTATTTTGATGAATACCTTCACCCCCCATCGGCATAATCTTCACTTTTTGTCCCTTATAGAGAGTTCCTGCCTCAACCTTTCCAAGGGCACAGATAGTTCCCATCTCCTTGTACCTTCACAATTATTCGAACAACAATTAGGAGAACGAAACAACACGAAATGAGATTACAACTCAATGTCATCACAATCCTTTATTACATTATCATAATCATCATCATCACCATCATCATCATTACCATCAACGATCAAGGAGGGTAGGAGCGAGTAAAAAAGACGCTTATTTTTTAATCACTCTTTCTTCTTTCTAGCGTCTACTACTACTACTACTACTACTACTACTACTGCTGCTACTACTACTACTAATTACTTGTCAATAACGGGGACCCGTAAACCTGCCTTCGCATCTCGATTTGTATCTCTCACACCATCCAGGATGTCAATTAAACACTTCCCATCATACCATTCACATTCCGACTTATCCACTGGTTTTAGCAAGTTTGCTCCAGTGTATGCAGACACGGGTAGGAATACCGTATCTTTAGGTTTAAACCACTGATAATGATCAAAGTAATTGCAGTAGGAGTCGTAGTAGAGAAGGACAACAATAAGAAGAAGATGATGAATATGATGATAATGATGATGACGATAAAGACGACAATCAAGGAACGATGAGGCACAATTTAATTTATGTTTTGACCTAGATATAACGGTGGTGTCGAAAAGAGTGTAATGCTTATGAAGTAGTAGTAGAAGTAGTAGCAATAGCAGCATAATCCATCCGAAGTAGCGCATGCGGGCTGAGTACGTGCGTGCATGCATGCGACGAGAGTGGTGACATTTGTTGTGGTGGACGACCTTCTTCAGAAAAGGAGAGAGTTTCCTTATGATTTGATCGTAGCGTTTTTTCGACCACTTGACAGTGGATTCATCCATTTTGTTGATAGCAACAACCTATATTGTGATTAAATAACCAATTATTGAATCATCGGTATAGTGAACAAGTAAATTGAACCAGTCGCGAAATTCCAAGAGTTTTTGCTAGCATAGCGTGTTCTCTTGTCTGTCCACCTCTATCGAAGCCGGCCTATTCGAATGAAGATTCCACGTGTATAAATGTCATAAACTTGTCATATCAAAATAAGCTAGAATATTTGTCGTTAAGCACTGTGTGATACTACCTCAAATTCTGACTTTCTCGCAGATATAATAAGTACGCCTATATCTGCCTGTGCTGCACCAGATATCATATTCGGAACATAGTTTTTGTGTCCAGGGGCATCCAATAATGTGTATCGTCTCTTTTCAGTTTCGAAATGCGCTCGCCCAACCTCAACAGTTTTCCCCTGAGGGCAACAAGTAACGGCAAAGTGACATCATGTCTGTCAACCTGTCAGTGTTTTTCAGATAATGAGGTACTACCTTTGCTCGCTCTTCCTCGTTTGTATCCATAATAAACGCTAAGTACCAAGATTCACGATTTTTTTCCTTTGCTTCCCGTTCATACTTATCAATCGTACGTTGGTCAACCTATAATACGAAAGAGAATGGGGAGCAACGAACTAAAATTATGATATCAACAGCGTGTGTTGTATTCGCTTGGATTGGGGACAAAACCGGCTGTCAATAGTATAATCCAGTTAAATGAGATTATATGGTGTACTACCTGGCCAGTCATCAGGAGCAGTTGACCTGATAAGGTCGATTTTCCTGCGTCGACGTGTCCAATGAAGACAACGTTGACATGAGGTCTTTCGTCGTGTACTTTCATTCCAGCTGGCAATTGAACACCTTCTCGATTCAGTTTTTCGATCTAACGAGTAGAAATAAGTAGCTGATGATTACACAACATATAGAAATGGCTATCTTTTTATCATCCAATTACTACCTTTGCATCCAACTTTTCCTGTTGACTTTGTTTTTTCTTTGATACCTTTCTGCTACTTGTCCCGGAAGTTTCCTTCCCAGCAGAAGGTTCCTTGGAGGGAGCAGAAGTAGTATCTTTTTGCGGTGTTGGTGCTGTTTGAGCAGGCTTCGAAGTTTCCTTTCCAGTAGCTTCTTCTTCCCAAGACTCAGTAGCCGCATCCCCTCCAGCCTGCAAAAAGCAAAGATTGAAGCAATGTTAAACACAAATTACCCACTACTGGTATCTCAGTGCAAGTCAATGGGGTAATTTACTTTTTCTTCAATAGCCGGTGTTGGTGCTGGTGATACCGGAGTTGGTTCACCAGGGACTTCATCCTACGGAGCAAAACGAAACAGCATTATTTTGTGTGCCGAATGAATGCGATCCACTGTTGACAGTAAAAGTAAAAGTAGTTTGTAGTAAAATTTGGAAGTAAAACCGAATATAGGATTTGAAACTCTTCATAAAAGGAAATATAACCTTAACTTCAGGAGTTGTTTTCGCCTTCGGTACGAACGATCTCACTTTCGGATTGAACTTGAAAGGTTTCGCATTGGCGTTGAGCTTCGACATACTTTTGACTCTTTCCTCCAGACCGATGACCACAGGCAAATAAAATCCCACTTTCGAAAAGGCAACCAGGTGCGCAGGGTGCTCTCTGAAACTTAAAGATGAGAAGGGGGGAGGCGCGGAGTTCCCAGTCCCTCACAAAGAGTGGATAATATATAGGTAATTTACAGGCAGAGACATCAAAATATGTTGTCGTATCTGTTGATTTGGCCAAACCTGTCCAGTGCATTTCGTACCTTTACCAAAGATTCCAGATCGAGAAAATTCTAATCCTTAAATTTAGTTGGAGGATGCATAAGAATTTGATGTAATTCGCGTCCCATCTCTCATATTACTATGCCCATTTCAATGTTTTTCTGCTTTTACGACAATAAATTTGATCTGAACTCACATCTTTCACGCAGTCAATCAAGAACGCACAAAATAACACCGAAATAGTATATTTTCATCTTTGCAGTGCAATAACATGTGGCGTCTTAACTAGGCCTTCTCATTTATGTACAAACATGCTTATCGGCAACCATGTGAAGAAATGAACTTTCTTGGAAGGTTCCGCTAAATTGAGGAGACTGAAGAGATGCGTCTTGATTGGGATTGTCGCACACATATATCGGTCATATACTGAAAATAAAAATTCGGTCATATTAGAAATCGCCGTACAGAACGATTCTTACTGAAATAAATGCCAATGTATTTTCATAAAACTAAAATAACATGGAGATTATTTGATGATGTAATAGTTGAAACTTGTTTTTTCATGTAAATTAGGTTAAATATAGCTCAGTTCTCTCAACAGAAATCTGAATCCAGTGGAAACCAAGAATGGTGCCCAATCATGTTTTCCTGCTCCTCGAGCCCTTATCGTCGGAATTTATTTCTACTTCTATGAATGCTTCGTTCTCGATGATGTCAATTTGCCTCGTCGAACAGCATTCATACAATTGCTAATGATACACTCGATTGTCTATTAGCATAGTGGTTACCACGCTTCCGTGTTCTTCTTCTTCTTCTTCTTCTTCTTCTTCTGTGCATAAGCGAGACATACTATACCTACATTCAGCCTCAAAACGAGCATATTGAACGGCATATCAAGCGATATGGTCGTCGTTTGGACCATGACGAGCGAAAGTAATGGATACATAGGAGCTAGGCAGTATTTTGCCTCTGCAACTAGATGATGCCTCACGTTGGAAACATGTTTCATATTCCCCTTATCAAATCATTTTGGGATTAAGTATATCATTTTATGTCACTAATATGAAGTTTGCAGACATTTGTACATATATATATATATATATATATATATATATATATATATATTGTGTGTGTGTAGTGTGTGTGTGTGTGTGTAGTTAGTTATATGTGTATGCATTTACTTAATTTCTTTATTATGTTCAGACGCAAACGCGAGGCTCGTGAAGCACACACGCGATCCAAAATATTCCCGTCCCCCCCCATGAAAGCCAAGATGCTTAATAAGCAGCGTTACAAAGAAAAAGCAACAATGAAAAAAACGTGTGTACGATTAAGCAAACAAACTTTCAAACACACACACACACACATACACACACACAAGAGTGTATTGGCATAGGTTTGTATATCTATGCAGTAAATATTTTAATTTAATAATTTAGTATTGCAATGCACGAGCAATCGACAACAAAGCACAAAGAGAAGGATGCGGAGCCGTCGGGGGCTGTTCCAGCTTTCTTGATGGACAGGTAGCAGTGTTCTAGTATTGATGCTGCCAATTTGATAGATAAATAGCAGTATTCCGCCAGTACTAAGTATCTATCTATCATCAACATTTTCATCATTTGCTCACCATTTAGCCATCCATCGTAATTTATCAGGGAGGGTGTCTCTCGTGCCAAAGTTCTAAGTAACACTGTTAAGCAAAAGAGGAAAGAGAAAGCTGGAAAATGGGCAGTTCCAATTCCTAAGGTTTTATTAAGATCTTGTAGTAGTCCACTTAAGAAGACGATCATGCTGATCATGAAACATAAATATATTTGTGTGTGCGTGCGTGCGTGTGCGCGCGCATGTATATTATGTATTTTTATCCCTTCCGAATCATGATAAACAATGTAGATTAATTAACAAATTAGGTGAGGCCAATGGCCGAGGCGGAGATATTTAAAGTCATGAGAACAGGGAAGCGCAAGAGTACGTACAGCAACATTATACCGATCATGATGATGCTGTTCATAGTTAGTAGTAGTAGTAGTAGTAGTAGTAGCTATCAATTTAACCCAAATGAGGTTCTACATACATACACTTTATGAAATAAATTTTGAGTAGCATCATTCACTCATTCATCATTATCAAAACCCCATCCACACTCTCTTACAACATAATCGCAGAAAAGGCATGGAAGCGCATGATAACAAAGGTTACATTCGTCGGCGAAGGGTTCACTAGAAAGCCTCCAAAGTAATATAATCTCCAATAATATGTGCCGCAACATTGTTAACCACACACAGAGGGGGGGTGGGGGGGGAGGAAGAGAACGAGAGGAGAAAAAAACAATTTGCATGTGGTAGTTTATACAATTTACATCTATGCTTGGAATAATATAATTATGGTTTTGTGTGCATATACAAACTTGGGTTTGTATTTATTGCAGTACACACACACACACACACACACACACACACACATACACACATAAACACACATAATTGAATTTATATGTTAATGTGTGTATAGTATCTTGTAACCACGCGCACACACATATTTTCACATATGTGTAATGGTCAATGTGATAGCGAGATGGTTTTCTTTCTTTTAATTTCTTGTGTGTTTGATAGCTCAAAAGAGTAGCAGTAGTCTCATGTTTGCTGCATAGAAATTGTTTATCATTGTTGTTTAACACACCATACATTCTTCTTCTTCTTTAGATACGAACGGTTTATCCGGCCTACTGGTCTTCGATTTAAAAAGGTAGAGGAGGAGGAGCATTAAAGGCGTAGTAGCAGCAGTGTAGTGATAGTGTAGTAATAGTGTAGTACTACTACTAGTAGAAGTAGTAGTAGTGGTAGTGCCAACTGGAAAGTAACAAAGCAGTGCGTCATTACACCTGTTTTAATTTGTTGTGTAGGCACATGTTACACATCCAGAGTTGAAATGCACGTTCCACCTCGAAATAATTGGGGTCAAGAAAAACCCTCAATCGCCATTGTAAGTGAACAACCAACATGTAAATTTTTGAAAGGATTTTATTATCTAAAATTGCGTTACAATTATTACATTCAGATATACAAACCTTGGAGTGATAACGAAAGGTGCAGTGATCGAAGTGAATGTGAGTGATTTGGGTCTAGTCACACCTTCTGGTAAAGTGGTGTGGGGAAAGTATGCACAAGTAACGAACAATCCAGAGAATGACGGTTGTATAAACGCGGTTCTTTTGGTTTAAATGATATGTCTTAATCAAATGAATGCAATTGGTATGAATTCACGATACGAGATGCAAGATGCCAAAATCTAGAGAATGGGTGACTATCATGCATGACGCCATGCAACGCTTTCAATGGACTAGCCATGGTGTGTGTAGTCACACACACGTTTCATGCGAAGGCGCAATATGTTCAGTCCTTGTTTACATCTCTAGCGCGCTTGGAAATGGTCACAAACTAGCAAACAGCGCCTGCAGCACCAGAGCATGCGAGCCGCTGCAAAGCTAGAGAAAGGCCCATGCAAGCATGGCTAGATGGAAAACCTTTTGACGCACATAGCTAGCTTAATTAAATAGCTAGTGTCTTCGCGATTGTCTTGAGCTTCGATCCATGCTAGCTAGATCTAGCTGCTAGCCATATATGTCATAACACCACAACTAGCTAAAGCGACAGTGACATTGCACGTGCATGTTTGCTGTCATGACTGCTAGCAGCACTGATTATTGTTGACGCACACTGCTAGGCGTGCGCCAGCTACACGCCTAGCAGTGTGCGTCACGCCTAGCTAGCGACATGTCTCTCAGCAAACAACATGATTTGCAGCCTGTATTAGCTAGCTAGATGAAGCGTAGCTGTGCATGTCAAGCTAGCAAGCGATATGCATTGCTAGATTGGCGGTGATGATGTGCTGCGTCGATCTACGCTAGTACGATGTAAGACGGGTGTAAGACGGATTTAATTAATCAATTAAATTTGTTCAATGATTATTTTTTGTAGCTGTGCAATGCAGCGGCTACAGCGCTATCTAGCTATGCTAATGTTGAATCTTGTTGGTCTCCGCTATGATGTGCGTACACATGCTTCATGTATTTTGCATCAAACAATGCAAGGTATCACTTCGACTCGGCTAGCTCAGAGCTAGCAACAAGCGCAATCCAAGCTAAAGCAATACTAAAATGATAATTTAATTTTCTTGCTATTTAAAAAATAGGACAATTAAACCTACAGTGCGTGGCTGTAATGCGTTGACCTAAGTACACTGCATACTTTAATATTAATGATTCCCTTTTCTTTGTTAAACAACTTTTCTTGCTCGTCGCACTTTCTTTCGCCTGTTCTCATTTTTTTTAGCTGAAGTTTTGACCTGTTTATTACATTTATTTTTTCGTTTGATGCTGTTATTTTTTATTGATCCAACTTTTGAGCTTCTGCTTTCGGAGTGTTCTTTAGAACTTCGCATAACGTCGTCTTGTGAATGAAAATCAGGACTTTTGGGTTGGTGCGGAATGTAAGAGGGTAAATGTTCATTATCATACGGCTTTCCATAATCCAATAAGAATTCCTACGTTATGTATAATCATCATTCTCCTTCAGTTAGTGAATTTGCCAATCAATCGACGTTCTTAGTTCATACTTTCAACCAAATACTTCACACACAACAACACACACACACACACACACACACACACACACATGCTTCATTAGCATCATCATCATCATCATCATCATCATCATCACCTCTCCTTTCTCAACTGAGACGACGCACACCACAGCCAAGTAAGGCAAACCATCAGGTTTCAGCCGCCACTAACATAATAATCAACCAATAAACAACATCACCAAATTTTATAACATTAGAATTAGTAATTTCAATACTGAGTAGTAGTATTATTTATACATATCATGGAAGAAAAAAGTAACAATAATATAGAGATGTCTTGTCATTTGTTGGGGAAAAGGTGGGTCTCAAATAGTAAAGATGTACAATGAATAACACACACGCCTACAACCTCAGACTGATATATGAGCTATCATACAGGTCTTCTTTCTATTCATGACTTGATGGTGTTTTTATCGAATTTGTTGCTTGTCGCCTAATCCTCCTCCTTTTGTTTGTTTGTGGTTGTTTATGACTACTACTCACATGAAACTGTGTGTTTGGTGTCGCACGAATTCCCTTATAAGAATTGATAAAACGAAGCTCATTGCCAAACCTGCGACAACGACCATAATCATCGTCATCGTCATCATCGTCATCATCATCATTATGTGATCATCCGTCAAGGTGCGAGAGGATAAGCAGAGCAGCAGCAACAACTAGGATAGAGCTGTCTGTCTGACTGCTGCTACTGCTGCTGCTGCCCTGTCCTCCTCCTCCTCCTCCTCGTCCTCCTCCCCGTCTGTCATCATCATCATCATCATCATCATCACCCCTACCTACCTACCTCTGGGCGTCAATTGACACTGTTTCATCACACTCAGCCATGTACTGACAAGTAGGACGAGGAGGAGGAGGAGGAGGAGGAGGATTAACATAGTGCTGATAGGGTGCAAGAACAATGACGATGGTGATAGTGATATGGTGCTGGCAATATCTCGTTCTACTCATGGTTGATGTGTGTGTGTGTGTGTGTGTGTGTGTGTGTGTGTGTGAAATAGTAGCAGTTTTATAGTACTTTGGTGACAGAGCGCAATCCATCATGAACCAACTCACCACAGAAGCCTATACCAGGACCCAACTCCTCTCCCTTATTATTATTATTATTATTATAAGTGGTAATAAATCATAATATTAAACCTACTCATGGTGGAGGAGCATAACACTCACTATGTAGTAGCAGTGTAGTAGTAGTAGTAGTACAAATTTAAACGACGATGACGACGGATATGCCTACTACCACTACCACTACTCCTACGGATGATGGTTCAGTTAGTTGTAGTGTATTGTGCATGTAGGTTTAACGGTAACCGTGGAAAAAAAAGGCACAACGCCCAATACTACAACTGAAGTACTACTACCCATGCAAAATCACGAGTAGCCACCAGCTTTCTGTTTATTTGCCAAGGCTGCAGTAGTAGTAAATAATAAGTGTGGTTGTGAGTGAGTAGTAGCAAGGATGATGATTATGGTGACGATGATGGTGATGATGATGATGCTTCAACATGGCTATAAACACTTGGACCACTACTACCACATGAAGAACAATTAATTAATAAGACGAAAAATAGAGCGAGTCGCAACAAATCATCATTATTATAATCATCATTACTACCCACTCACTACTACTTCTACTTCTTCTACTGGTCCACCACTACTGACTATGACTCTCCTCCGCCTCCTTCCCCTCCCCTCTCCATCCTCCTTCCCCTCTCCTTATGCTTGCTTCACGCATAGTGACAAGTCACCATCATCATTGCACTAAAGCTACTACTACTACTATTGTTAGTACTAGTACCGAATAACAAGGATGTTTTTTGTCCACGATTTCAATACGAACACCTTCAATATGTCTTGGTACTGCGTAGTGGTAGTACGTCATAATCATCATCGTATAGCTCCTATATCCACCTACTATTACTACTACTACTACTATTACCACTACTACCACGACTACGTACCTACCTGCGGTATTTGCTAGGTGTATTGCAGAGAGAGTACCAGGTTCAACAATCCATGATATAAAGGTCACATCTCTTGGAAACTTCTTGGGGGTTACCGGTGCATATTTACGTCGTCTTTTGATCATGGAAGAAGAAGATGAAGATGAAGATGCTCGATGATGTTGCGAGGAGGCACAGGCGGATGTGGTAGTAGCAGTGGTGGCAGTAGTACTACTAGTAGTAGCAGCGGCAGCAGCACTCTTATTTTTATTTACGTCGGTGGGTATAGTGGTAGTAGCATCGATTGCGGCACCTGAGGCAGCAGTAACACCACCACCAACGACTGCTGTAGTACAACGGGTAGTGTTAGTAGTACCAGCCGCTGGAGGAGGGGTGCCAGCATCAATAACATCGTCTTTGTTAATATCTGTCGTGACTTTACTGAATCCGCCTTCCTCCTCCTCTTCCTCTATTTTTACTACGTTGTTGTTGTTGTTGTTGTTGTTGTTGTTGTTATCACTACTCTGCTTGTTCCGCTTCAATCTTTTCCTTTTTCGCCGTTGCAATCCTCCTCCTCCTCTTAAACGAGGAAGGGCTCTGCTACTTCTACTACCACTATTTCTTCTTCTTCTTCTACTACTACTACTACTACTACTACTACTACTTCTACTACTATTTCTGTTGGCTCTTGCGCCGTTGTTCTTCGATAAGGCAGCGGAGGCATCATTTTCATTATTTAAGGGAACCTTGTCCTCGTCAGTGTCCTCGTCAGAGTTAACAAGAAGGCTATTGTTCTTATCGTCTTCATCATGATAATTCATTTGCGCCCCCCTTTGTGTCTCTGCTGGTACTTTTACAGATTTAGCTGCTGCTGCTGCTGCTGCTGCTGCTGCTGCTCTAGTCGTGAACGAAGTTGGTTGGAAAGGTTCAAATGGATTGTAAGCGAGCTTTGATGTACGGAAGGCTACTCTTGGATCCTGTACCTCTGAGACGACACCCGTCAGCTAAAAGTGGTGTGTTTGTGTTTGTGTTTATGTGTGTGTGTGTGTGTGTGTGTGTGTGTGTGAGTGAAAGTAAGTACTCATTTTTTTACGATGTGATGGTATATTGCTGGTTAAAGTAACTTAGTTATATTCGATATTCAGCATTATCATCATCATCAATAAATTCTGTCATACTTCTGAGAATGCTTGTTGGCAAATGGCAGAAAGAGGTTTAGATACTATCTGAGTCGAGTAGTCTATTGTTATTGCAGCAGCAGCACCACAGAGGAAGTAGGAAGGAGAAAGAAGAACGAAGGATGAGATTTATCAACGATATGCAAGACGACTCATAGAGCTTTACTTCCAGCAGGGACTTAAATGATAAACTAAATCAGAACGAACTCCTTCTATCTAACCTCACCTACTGCTAGATAGGCATTAATAACAGCACCATCCAAATCAGCAAACACACAACGACGCTTTATATATATATATATATATATATATATATTTATATATTTATATATTAATAAGAAGAATAAACACACCCCTGTTGTTCGGACTTCCCTGCCAGCACCAGATGGCAATTTTAGGATGAGAATGAGGCTTGCTTGTTTTAAGAATCTGCAGCGTAGAGCAGCACATATGTGGTCCTCCTCATCACATTTAAACACAAGTATACTACTCCTAATGGAAGCTCATAAGTGCTAACAAATACGGTGATGATCACTGGCCAAAGACCTACTACTACTGGTAGCGATGGTTCTAATAATATCTTATGGCTGCTGCTGCTTGGAAATGAATGTAAATGGGTACACCATTATGTATATAATACATATTTAAGCACCATCTGGCTTAAAGCGAAACGACCACAACACATTTTACTCTGTGCTTATAAAAAGTCAAACACGAGTCTAACTTACTTTTAAACAACATCATGACTCTCAGTGCTTCTAAATGAATACGTAGTAGTTGTTGTTTCTTACCTCCACTCTACATCCCTGCATCGATACGTACGCTTTAGCAATTGGTCGTCGTTTGCATATGCCTTCCTTAATACGGGAAGCTTCTGTCTTTCTCTCCTGCTGTTTCTTCTCAAAGTCTTCAATCTTGCGTCTACGTGTATTTCAGTGAAGAGAAAATATCACTGTCGTCGTCACACATGTCTTACTATTTCCTGCTACCAATTTCGAATAGAATAAAGATTTGTTGTTGTTAAGATTGACAGACATGCAATTTCCACATCTTTCTGCAATCTCCCAAGTATTTCTCCACTGCAAGAGGTACTGAAACATATACAAAGAGACATTATTAGCACCAGATGCTAAGAGTATGACCATTGGAGAATAACAACAACCATAACAACAACAACAACAACATGCGGAACTCGGTCGCAACGAAATACTCTTCCGCTATCACTATCTTTAACCTCGGTGTTGCCGTTGCGAATCCTCTTTCCTATTACATTTTCGACTTCGTATGCAGCTCCTGCTTCACTAGGACTTGGGCTCTACCGAGCATCATGATGTAGTAGTAGTTTAGACCATTGAGAAGTTCAGGGCAAATAATCATTTCCGACCACCTCTAAATCATGTTTCTTTTTCCTCCATTTTGCTGAATAAATTCAACATTTCTCAACGAAATACAAAGGATATTTGTTTGATGTGTATGCAACTGTTATGATCACTAACTGGTACCTTCTACGGCCTTCACAAGCTTGGTCCTATCGACAGCCCTTTGCTGGGATAATGTAAGCAGTAGGGGCACATCAGCACATAGAGCAGTTAGTTATTCACATTGAACAACCAATCACCTTTATTTGAGAGTTGAATTTTCGAGTTAGAGCTTTGCATCTGAAGTTGGATTGTATAAAAATGCGTGTGATTGGCCAAACCATAGCATTATGTTGTATATTTAGTATACACACGGTTGCTGCATACCCTGAGCAGTCTTCAGCGCGTTCCCATGTACTTTCTGCAGCAGTATATCCTTTCCATTTCACAAGGTATTGTGTCGCCCCATCAACTGTGCGTCGACCAACGATAGATTCTACTTCCCAATTTGCTTCAGAATCGCTGGTATTCCCTGCTTTTGCAGCAGGTGACAGAGCATCCTCCATGAATTGTCTCTGACAAGATCTCTACGTCTTATATTCTCTGCCACTGGTTTCTTGATTGCGAACAGAATGGGGTGAGTAGGGTTATGGGTTCTTCTTCTATTCCTTCTCCTGCTCCGTCCTCCTCCTCTGTTCGTTGATCTTGATCAAAGAACCAGATGTGTTGGGAGTTATTATTTAGCGCAAGCTTCTCAGAGTTATTAAGTCTTAAATAGATCACATGTGGATGGCCTTAACCCACAAAAATGCCACCTTATTACATGCACTTTTCCTTCTAAAGATGTATTTCTTAGTAATATCGGGGTAAATCAGGAGAAATCCCAGTGTTTCATATTTTATTTTGTCGGCTAATTGCATTTTCCAGCACATCGAGCAGCAACAGCTTCCCGCCATTACTCAATTATCATGGAAAGTCGGTTAAACATATAAGAGGGGGGGGGGGGGGAACGGAGAGGAAAATTTATTTATTGAATTGATTGTCATTTGTTATAGAAACTTTATACTATTTCATGAGTTGATATAGATTATATTCTCACACAGATCCCCACTTTAAGCAGCAAAAGGTAGTAAGAAAATGATGATGATGATGATGATGAAACACACTTAAACTTAATTTCGGTGGATGGGACCTTCCCACCAAGTTGCTCATCCTCTATTTATGAACATGTTAGGATCTAATCCGCAGAATAACAACTTCCGTGAAGAGGTGTGGGCGATAAACGAATTATCCACTAACCAGCAAACCTTGCTGGCTTAATCTCTCTCTCTCTCTCTCTCTCTCTCTCTCTCTCATTCGCTATTTTTCTCCCTCCGTGATGTGTGTGTGTGTGTGTGTGTGTGTGTGTGTGTGTGTGTGTGTGTGTGTGAGTGTGTGAGTGTGTTTAGATGTAATCTTGATATGTAAATGTTAAATAGGCTGAACGAAGTCATGACATCTATTAATACGGAACTGGACGAAAACAACAAAGCGCTAACCTGTACAAATGGAGCTTATATCCTCTATTTTTGCATTACTTTTGTCTAGTTTCTGCAGCGCAAAAAGCACACACACACACACACACACACACACACATATATATATATATATATATATATATATATATAATATGTGTGTGTGTGTGTGTGTGTGTGTGTGTGCATTTTGCGCTGCAGGAACTAGACAAAAGTCATGCAAACATCGAGTATGTGAGCTCGATTTGGACAGGTTAACACTTTGCAGTTTTCGTGTACATAACACATGATCATACTTCCTGAGAAGGGTGCTTCGTGGTTTCGTATGAATAATATCCACATTCGTATGAATAATATCCACATTAATTCCTCGCGGTTAGTGTACATATGTTCATGAGATCATTCAAATGCCATCAACATTTTTTATTTTGTAGACCTAGTTTTCATTGTTCATTTTTCCAAGATACTGAGATTTGAAAAGAAGGGAAGAGCGGAGCACAAAATATAAATGTATATATATAATTTTCTTTTCAGGAGCGGAAAGGAATCTGTCATACGCGTACGCTGCAGGTACAGCTCAAGCAGCGAAAAATACGAAGGCAATGTAATGGTTAGTGAAAATCTCACGGCTGCAATAGCTTGACTCAATGTGCGATGGTTATGTTGAAGTTTAAAACAGCACCGAACATCAAGTTCTCTTCGTATGCTCTCGATCACATGTACTGTCCGTCGCTTGGTGTCAATACGCATGCTACGAGCCGACGCCTATATGAAAGTACAATTACTAGGCTAGAGTGACATTTCACACCTCTAGCCTTAGATCTGCCAGGGTCTGGCGTACTCTAGTACGTACGAACCCATGTTATTGCAAAACAAACTTCCAATTTTCAATGTCTAGATCTCATTTTCTAGCTTGCAAGTAGTCTGGCCTGGGTGGTATAGCGGACTGTAAACATCCTTTGTATAGCCTATATCTTGTAGATAGCTGAGTCTGCACGTGATGTTCGGCTCTACTAGCTAGCTAGCTAGGTCTAGAGGTCTTCTGTTGTGCATGGCAATTATAAGTGCGCAACGCCTATGCACACCAATAACTCTAGCTATAGTCAGAGTAGTTCATAGTTCTCTAGTTCTAGAGTTCCGGGTAAAGTCAAGCCATCATGTAAGCATCGACATCTATGTGAAGGTGCTACATCTAGACATCTTCGTACCCTGCTAGCCTGCCATAGATGCATGCTATGGTTCTACAGATTGTTAACATACCGAGTTATCTTCGATTCGGCCAAGCTAGCAAGGTGATGCATGCATGGATGCGAGATGAAACGTCATTGCCTCATAATAATTGCCAATGTAAATAATCTAGATAATGTGGACAATATGGAAGTGAATACGTGAATACACGTCATCTCTTTCCAGGAAATATTACTGATTTGCTAAGTTTCTTGAATCTGTTGAGAAACTCTTCATTTGAGAATTGGTTAACTCTATCCCTCCCAATTTCACATATCTTTCTCCTTTTTGCAGGCTCTAGATTTAGTACTTTTGAAATACAAGAAGCATATTCTTCCTCGGTTTCTGCGAGAAATCTGAATACAGATTACACATACACGCACACGTACAAATTATCATCATCGTAGCATCATCGCATCATGATAGCATCATCATCATTATCATTATCATCATCATCATCATCATTATCATCATCATTATCATGAGATATTGAATTCTACTTACCCTACATCTTGACCCTTGTGTTTGATGACAATATCCATCAGAGGTCCTCCAGAACGGTGTGCAACAGGTATGACACCAGCTATCATGATGGTCAGAATAATTGTAGTGATGATGATGATGATGATGATGATGACGATGATGACGATGATGACGATAATGACGATGACGACAACGGTGATAAGGAAAGTTTTGGCCAGAAGACAGATGGAATGGTTGCATTTTCGTCAAACTGTTAAGGACTGTTGACTTCCTGCTAGTTTCTAATATTGCTATCATCGACGGATTTGTTTTTCCTCTAATTAGTAATGAGATTCATTTGACGAGGAAAACGGAATAATTTGTCAATATCATCATCATCTTCATCATCATCATCATCATCATCATCATCATCATCAACCAACGACAACAATAACCTCCAAATGCACACAATCAAGAATTATCAATGAAAGAATTACCTGCCATAAACTCTACGACCCCAATTCCAAAATGTTCGTTCACCATTGTGTGCAGACCCTTAAAATCATAATAGAATCGTGGAATTTTTTTACCATCCATCCTTCAATACTGCAAGACTAGTTGACAACAAAACAAACTAACAACAAGAAGTTGTAGTAGGGGGGCTGCTTTACCACATGGGCTGCCGCTAGATATTCAACTAGCAATTTAAAGGATGCATTAACCTCAAAAACTACGCGATCTGAATAAAGAAGGGATAAAAATCAATCCTACAATCACATATAATCTCACAAAATTATTATCCTTCACATATGTACACACAACGCACACGCTGGTACATCTATGCAATATATTTTTGCTCGAGCGAAATATCACAATCATCATCACAATCATCATCACAACCATCGCCACAATCATCATCACAACAAGAACAACACCAAGAATTCCAAGTGTTGATGCTAGGTGCTTGAGGTTTTTCACGCGCTTTTGGTCATCCTCGTTACGACAACCCCCGATCAGCACCAACTTAATATTCTTATCATCGATACGTTTTCCTTTTTTTTCTTCAAGAGGTCTTTTCTCCTGCTGCTGCTGCTGCTGACGATGATTACGAAGAAAACGGGCAAATGCTCTGAGTTGGAGTTCTTGGTTCTTCTCAGGCCTAAATTGCCCTAGAGATATCACCAAATTTGTTGACGATGACGAGGACGAAGAAGGTTGACAACGAGGAGGAGCTCGCCGATCAACTGCGAATTTTTGCAGATATTTGGTGTCGGCGGGAGGATATAGAATGTGGGTGCGATCTGGAACGTTCCAGAGAGCAACAATATGGTTCAATGTCCTATATATAGCACAATTAGGAGGGTTTAATCATGACGACTGATACCTATAATACGAATACGAAAGGCAATATAATAGTTATAAGGCACACAGGACATAACAATCACCATCATTATCGTCATCATCATCACTATTCTCCTCATGAATGACATTGACGCAAGTATAATTGACCACCAGCATCTCAAGATTCAATCGCATCATTACCAAGATGAGTTGACCAGTACTAAATGAGAGAATTGCCCAACCACGCCATATATCCACGCGAATACTTTGTAGTACCAAACCTGCGTATGGTAATACCACCATCAGGAATAATAATTGGAACAAGAACACAGCTGCTGCTTAACACTTTCAACTTACTATATCTTGATATTGACGACGAATGTCTGGATACATCCGCACTACTAACTAGACTTAATAAGTCATCAACTAGCAATAAAATCTGAAAGTTCCACTGTGCTTGTGTGGTTTCGAGACTGGTAATAAACTACGTGGCTGCTGTAACCTTCAATCTCCGGAATAGTGTTATGTTTGCTAGTAGCTTGGAGTTATTAAAAGCCTCTTTGCCACTATTTGTTCGAAAACGATCATTATGTCATCTTCTCGTTGTCGCTATGTTCCGAGAAGAGAAGATAGCGTGCTTGTTACCAAGCTGAATGTTGTTGTGAATAGGGAGGGGCTCTTTTATGTAGTTGGTACACACTGCCTGCTACTCCTTTAGTTACACTGCTGCGCAACATATGGAAATACTACTTACGAAGGCAGCACCATGTATTCATCCATCATCATCATCATCATCATCATCATTATCCATATTTGCACTATTATTGAGTACCTTTTCACAACTGTTATCATATCCGTGCTCACAGTTGGGTAGTGCGTGTAGGAAATCACTTTGCATCTTACCTCGATAAATAATAATAATAATAATAATAATAGGCCATCAACGAACAACCGACCGACACACACGAAAAAATCAGACAACAGCACCCGCCCATGCATACAAATGAATATGTATGTATATAATATATATATATATATATATATATATATATATATACAAATATGATCTACACCTAGGTGTTAGACAAGCGTGTAGCTTTTGTGTGGTGTGTGTGTGTATGTGTGTGTGTGTGTGTGTGTGTGTGTGTGTGTGTGTGTGGAGAGAGAGAGAGAGAGAGAGAGAGTAGTTGAATAACCATACAATTATACAAAAGTGATCTACGCTTATGATGTCTCCCAATTACTACTACTGCTACCAATTATTTCTACTGCTATTGCTGCTATTGTGTATTCCTTCTTTCTTTCCCACCCACCCGCAAATCCAAGCTATAGGGTATGTGAAAGCAAACCCAGTGGTATCGATGAATATCTAATAATCATATTGAGAAGAGGAAGAAGCAATACAGCGCACAGAACAGGAACGAGAACGAGAAAAGTAAAATGCTTGAGCATGCGTGAGAAATGAATATGTTCGATGAAGTTATGACAAAAGTCCTGCTGATTTACACATTAATAGCAACAGCGGACAGCTGCTGTAATGGCTAGTATTCTGTGATAACAAGTAAAACAAAATCTTTTGTCAGCGGTAGTATTATCACATCTGCAGGCATTTCCCATAATGCTGCGGCTGCCACTATCATCGAGCCTATGGACTGTCCAAGGAGAGTCAGCCTCGGGTATGTGCTTGGTTCTAGCAAGAATCGCAAGTTCTTCAGGGAGGGCTGCTGCACGAAATGGATGTTGTCGGGTCTAGGAAACTTGTTAATCTTGAATGTCTGTTTTGCTGCCTCTAGGATTTCTACTCCCTGATCAAGTGTGGAAGAGGTGTTGTGACATTAGATAGTAATTCTTTACCAGGTACAGTAGTAAGCGATATGAAGAAGCTACTACATGAATGGAGCTGGAAATAACTTTACACATATCTGGTCTAAAGTATCTTTGTCGTCGGTTAGTTCTTACTGTGAGCGTCTTGCACCCACAATATACAAAAATGGGAAGATTAGGGTCCATTTCCTGTTGAGCAGAGGAAACGAGAAGAACAATCAAATTAAAGGGAAAGAATCCGACGACAACCGAATTGACCTGGACAGCTTGGATGCTGAGAAATAAAACTCTCTCTCCGCCACCTCGACACTCTGCATACCTTTTGATTAAACAGGGGGGGAATGTGATAATATGCATGTTAGAGACTACTTCTTCGCCATAAAAATGGAGCATACATGTGCAGCAGCAGCAGCAGCAGCAGCAGGTGAGTCATAGAATTACGGATGGAAGAATGCCACGCCCCTGCGCCTCCGAACGCGTATAGATGTGGTGACGAGGAGGAGGAGGGTGAGGGCAATTATGATGACCCACAAGAAGAACAGCCACATCGCTGCCCTTCTTCCTGATTACGTGGAAGGTTTTGATGTCTTAGCGCTTCGGCAGTGGCACAGTAGGAGGAAGGAGCACGGAAGGAAGGAAGCGGAGGGAAGAGGAGGAGGAGGAGGAGGAGGATAGGTTGGTGGGATCTTTTCGGCTGATCTTTCTCCCAGAGTTTGGATGCACAATGTAGACTGTATTTAAGAGTAACGACATGCTTATGATAGTGGACGTAATATGAATACCCACGACAATCTGTACATAAGACATGGAGATGATGATATTTTTTGAATACCCAGGGCAATCTGTACGTAAGACTTAAAGAATGATGACCAATTTGAAATCTATCTTCCTCAAAGATCTGCAGTGCACACCCACACCAACGTGAGATAGAGATCTACTCCTTGTTAGAAGAAGGTGTGGAGGGGGGACAACGTTACAACTTTCACCCAATTGCAGTGCGTACGATTAATTTGTAAAGCACACGAGCGATGATTAGTGGCACCCCGGCTCAGTATGAAGCCCAAGACCCGATTGGCCTCCAGGTCCTTGTGTTAAAACCAATTCGTTTTTGGCAGCAGCCTTAACCACCATCTCCTTTGTGCGACCAATAATTAGCTGATCAAAGGGTCTTACAAAGGGCAGTATGTGGATGCAACTGTGGTTAGGTAAACGATAGATAAATTTTCCTAAGTAAAGAGAATAATGAGACAAATGGATGGAGGAGTTTTAAATCAATATGTATTTCTACCTACCATATTTGTGTAGAAAATTAGAAAGTGGGCGATATGTGGTTCTGGTTGAGAAGTCCCCGTTGGCTGTACGAGCTGGATTGGTAGGGAGAGAACTAAGCGGGGTTCCGGGTTTTGTTATGCGAAAGCGGCTTCCTACCTCACCAATGGCCCCCCCGCCTCGCCCTCCCACTCCTGCTACATCGTCGGAAAGTAAGATTCGCTCAAAAACACCCCCGCCGCCCAAAGCAGGTATTATCGAAAACAGAAATTGCCGCATTAACATGAGCCCACAAATGATGAATGTGTGGATGAGGCCATAACCACTACAACAAGTGGTAATGATAGTAATGATGTCAGGGCTGCTGCTGATATTTTAATATTGATGATGATAGATAGAAAGGTCATGGTGATAGGATAGTAAGGATGGTAACGTTAAGTTTCTATTTTAGTCGATGGTGATACATAGAGAGAGGTATCTTACAACTGTTATTAATGTCAAAAGGCTCGCCTCCTTCACCTTCAGTCAAAGAGCATAGCAGGAGGACATCTGATGATCTGAGCGTGGCATCATCAACCACGTTTGGCAGCCCAATGGGCAGAAACACTCCAATCTCATCATCCGAAACTAGCAGTGCAACTGCTAGTATGGAAGATATAGGCATGCTAAACGGCCAACCTGTGCTGACGAGCGATCAACTTAGAAAGTAGTACTAGTAGTAGTAAATAGTACTACGGCCAACCTGTGCTGACGGGCGATCAACTTAGAAAGTAGTACTTACTACCAAAACAGGATCGTGATTAATCAGTCATCATCATCATCATCACCATCAGAGTCCAAGCCAAATTCGATAAATTTAAACGTGAGCGCATACGGCGTTCTAAAGCTCTTCTCAAGGTAGTAAGTAGCAGCAGTATATATAGTAGTAGTAGTGCGAACAGTAGTAAGTGAAAGTAGGAGGAATCTATAGACGGTGAGATGGTGATTTGAGAAAATACAAGGTTTAGAGAAAGAACTAACATCATCATCATCATCATCATCAGGTGCAGAAGAAGAATGGGGGAGCTACAGGTTAGAGTTGATAGCCTAACTACAGCTATTGAGGTACGTGGTGTCGTACAAATGCAACGAACCAGAGATAGTGATGATGATGATGACGATGGAAAAAATAACGGTGCTGCATGTATCATCATTTTTTTCATTCATTTAGAGCAATACAATTTAAAATTGACTATTCATGTAAAGAATGTATATGCAACAATTGAAAGAGAAGAAGTGCTCTTAAATCGCCATTCTCTTTCCTTCCCTCCTTCTTTTCCTCGTCGTAGATGTGTTCAGCAAAAATCTCAAATCTTCGCTCCAAATGCCAAAAGGTGCCATATTTATCATTATCCACACACACACACACACACACACACAGAGAGAGAGAGAGAGAGAGGAGGGGGGGGGGGGGGGGGGGGGAAGGGGGAGAGAGATTACAAACGTTGCAGCATTTGCTTCCTCTTCTGAACTTTCGTTATTTTTCTGACTTCATCATTCTCATCATCATCATCATTATTGTCTTCCTACTACTGACATCATCATCTTCAAAACTGGGTATTTATTTGTGGTTCGGTCGTATAAAATAATACGGAAAACAAGCGGGAGAATGAGATTCAAAATTTGCGTGAGGAAAATAAACTTATGCGGGTATTTGATTGATGATTATGAACTGCAGTAAATAGGAATGATGTGGTGGTGAAGCATATACGAATTGTGCGTGTCTATGAAATCATCATCAAACATGCAGAAGCTTGATCTACTGTCATTCTAGCTTTTCAACATCAGGAAGCACACTAAAAATATATGTTTTTTACCATCATCTCCAGTCACAAATAAGTTTTTTGCTTACTCAAACCGGAGATGAGACTGCTAACTCACGCCGCGACAGCAAAGCACAGCGTGCGATTGACGAAATTCGAGCCAAGATGGCCCCCCCCGGGACGATTAAAAGTGATAAAAATGATATTGGCGGAGATGAAGCAACCATGACCCCTGAAGAATCTACTGCAGATGCAGCCGGGGATGTTGTTGCTGTACCGAGACCAAATGATGATGATGACGATAATGATGAGGATAGCAAGAATAGGACAGATCTCAATAATGATAATGATGATGGTGACGAAGACAAACTACGGAAAAATAAAGGCTGCAACGATGAGAAGACCAAGGATTCTACTAGTAGCAGTAGTAGGAATAGTAATAACACAAATACTGGCAGTGGTATTACCACTAACAACACCGAGAAAAAGAAGGAGTCTAATAGTAACGAACCGTTCGCAACAAAGGTAAGAAAGTCATTCATTCAGCTGGTGGCGGTGGTAGTAATAGCAGTATCTATGCTATGCTCTGATTGTGCTTTGTGGTAGTAGTAGCAGTATCCATGCTATGCTCTGATTGTGCTTTTTGTCATCATCATCATCAATATAGGAGGAGGGAGGAGGAGGAAGTACTGTTGAAGAGCTGCCCAACCAAACTGATAATAGGTACTACTACTACTACTACTACTACTACTATCTCTACTACTTTTATGACCTCCTGAAGAACACTGCAGCAGAAGCAGAAAAAGAACAAGTGGCATAGTAGTATGAAAAAAGGCTTGGGCTCAATATATGCTTATGATGGTGTGTGTGTTTCAGTGAACCATATGTGTTGAAGGAAGGCTTTTTACGCATAGAGACCGAATTGAAAGAATCTACAAGGTAGTAGTAGGTAGTAGGAGTAGGAGTAAGTAGCAGTAAACGAAGTAGTAGTAGCAACTGAGGATATAATGATGATTGATGACGATGATCATGATAGTGCTATCAACATCACAACACAAATTGCACACACACACACACACACACACAGAGAGAGAGAGAGAGAGAGGGGGGGGGGAGAGAGAGCGAGGGGGTACAGGGGAATCAATAACACAAAATAATCTGAATGATCATCATCAGATATTTCCGCATCCAAGAGAAGCCAGCATCACCGACATACCTCTTAGTAACTAACTAACTACTATTATTCCACAACCACCTTTCTCGATCAACAACATAAATCACGAATACGTATTGATATTATATATACATTTAAGGAAGATAACTAGGTAGCAATATCAGGAAGTTGCTAGGGACCAAATAGAATAACCAACAATTGTTGGTTATGATTCTTCATTTCAAAAAAAGTCGTGTATTGCCATTTATTCTCATGTGTGTGTGTGTGTGTGTGTGTGTGTGTTGTGTTTCTTCTTCTTCCTTCTTGAATGCTTTTTCACGTATGCACCAATAGGCGTGGTTTAGATCGCGAAAGGCTGGAAATGTATTTTATGAGAAGGTGCTGTTATTTTATATAGTAGTAGTAAGAGGAGGAGGAGGAGTAGGAGCAGTAGTAGTATTGTGTGCTGCTGGGAACTGAACAAATGTCTTCAAACACATTAGCCTTCTACATATATACATATAACTACTACCCCTATCACAGCATGACTTATTGCTTACTTCAAATGTTGTCTTAAATGTGCACAATATGTTATGTACTTTGTTTGATGAATACAACCTAATAAAGGCGATTGAGCTGATCGAGAGCGTGGGTATAGCTGTAGAGGAGAATACTATCATCGTCAACCCCATCAATCAGCCGGTTCGTACTAGATAGAAGAAGACAGACAACATACACACAGCCGATACACACAGCCGGTTCGTACTAGATAGAAGAAGACAGACAACATACATGTGCTGCTGCTGCTGCTGCACACTCATTCTTAAATAATGTCGAAATTGCTTGCTTGCTTGTGTGCCTGAAATACACGTTCTATTATGGATAATACTAAACACGGAAAACTACAGCATTACTGCGTTTGAGAGAGCAAAGAAAGATAACACAAGTTCGCCCTCGTAGCCTATCATTTGTTGTCTTTCAACGTACAATTCACAACCCATCAGGATATTGGTGAGATGCGAATAAAGGCCAAAACCACTGCAGATGCTCAAGAGGTCCCTCCTCCTCCTCCTCCTCCTCCTCCTCCTCCTCCTCCTCCTCCTCCCCCGCTCATTATGTCGCGCCGCGCGTGCGCACGCGCGCGCGTGTGTGTGTTTTTGTGAGAGTTGTGTGGATATGTGTGGAGGGGGGAGAGGGCAAGGGGGGTCTTGAGGTGTGTGAGTGAATTCACCAAAAGAGGTTCATACTTATAATCACCGGATGATTCACGTGGTATATTTGATTATTACTTAGTGGGCTGATATTCTCATCAAGTGCTCGAAAGGTTGTTATCACAATAGCAGCGACGACACGACTTTGTATTAGCGATTATTATTTTTGTACTTAAATTTTATGCTGGTATTATTTGGTGTTGGTGTTTTACCAAATAATTAGCTGATGGCGTATGACTTGGTCCAGTGCAAGATGTCAAGTGAATGTGCATCATGTGTGGCTCCTCCCAATCTGATGTGATAGTCGTGTTGTTGCTTTGACTGACACCTCAAAGTTACAGCATCGTCCTGTTGGTCATTCTTTGTGGAACCCCGGACACATGATGTATGAAAACAGCTATACATGTACTTGACATCATGCAACACCGTCGCGCTCAAGTCGCATTGTGGATGGTGAAAACTGAACCAATAGTCGTCCGAAAAATCGTCCTGAGGTGCGCTCCGATGACCTCAAAAATCATGGTTTTGACCTCGCATTTCGGTCTTAAATGAAGATTTGGATCTCGGAATTTCAACAGTGAACTCGAATCATGCCTGATGCATGCGCACACATCTACATCAGCTGCACGTGCGCACCAGTAGACCAGCTAGTTAGCTAGTAGGCACATGCAGAGCCATGTCAGACACACAGCTGTGGAGAGATGCACACCAGCGCGCGGGCGGGGGGCATCGCACACACCGCAAATGTCCGGTGCCCATGGCAGATCTAGATAGAGAGATGTAGATTCAGTGATGTGCTAGCTAGCGCAGTTTGATTGACAAAGCTGCATCGCATGCATGCTCCAGTCTGGCTAGCCAGCTAACTCTTGAACTGCTAGACTGGCATGCTAGCATCTTGGCATGTGCACATCTCTAGATCTCTAGCTAGACATCTGGGCATGTGTCATGTGTCATGTCTATATATATGTCGTAGTGGCATGGCATGGACTGCATTCGTGCATGCTAGCATGCACACGTTTGCAAATGCATGCCGGCCACTGTACCACCATCGATGCATTGCACCAGATGTGTTGCAGGCATCAATAAACCAATTGCATGATGACATCTACATGTGCATTGTGATCAAGTAGTGATTGTGGCGCTACCGGCGCCATCAATTGGCAATGCATCTAGCCAGCTAGACTTGCCTAGTTGCTAGCACGACTAGATCAAGAGATGACGATGCTGCTTGATTTGCATTGCCTTTGGACCTGCTCTAGTGCTGCGGACAGCGCACGCTAACATTTAGCATGTACTAGTGTAGCTGGCACAATAATGTACGCGACATCTAGATGTTTTCACTGGCTAATGCGTTTGTGACTTCATTGAGGCCCTTTTCAAGCGTAACGTAGACACGCGATCGCAGAATGTCATGCTTAGTGCAATTCGAAACTAACATGCACCAAATGCATGATGGAAATGCTACTATTCACTAGGTACATCATTCAACATTATCTTTGGGACGATGAAGTCATGTGTGCATTGGCTGTTGTCTTGAATGTTGTTCTTCAATCCTTCCTCTCTTCTTGTTTTTTCTCAGCATTTGCACCACCATCCTTCTTCACTATTGCCGCGACGTATCTGAAAGAACGATTAGTGTTGTTTACATATACGATGAATATTGTCTAATTGTAATTAGTATGGCAGTACCCGGGAAATTTGGCAACAAATTCTGCTTCATCGATTTTCCCATCCTTATTGACAAAGAATAGTTATATTTCGTAATTCAGTACATTCGATATGATAGAAAGCAATGCCACATCAAAGCCACACATCAGCCACCACGTACACAAGATCATGTAAGGTTAAACACAGACCAATACCTTGTCCCCAGTATCGAAGATTTTAAAGAGTTGTTGCTCATAATGGACAAAACCTCCCATACCGAGTAATTCGTCCACCTACATTATCATTTTTGTGTGATGACCACATGATTCTTTAAAGCAGCAGCAGCAGCAGCCTTGATGATTGTATGATGAAGGGAAGATAAAGGGGATGGTAACAAAGCAATGAAGAGATAACAGTCTGACATTGTACAGAAGTGGCAGCAATTGGCGATGTGCCTGCAACGACTAACTAACTACTTACCTCTTTGGGATCCTGGCCTTTAGCTTTGAGTAGATCACCAATGATATCTTTTATTTCCGGTCGTTCGATGCTTCCGGAACCGTCCTTATCATAGCGTTTGAACAACTGTTTGCACGTCTTCTCATCAAGGCTGCCATCCGCTAAAGCTGATGACAGTGTCAATATCGCTGCTTCCGTTGTTACTTCCTTCTTTATCAGGGTTGAGACGTAGCTATATTATTCATACGTTCAAATTAAAGTTAGAGTATTTCTACTGGCTTGAAGGAAACTATTACCTTGGAAAACGAGCAACGAATTCTTCCTGGTCAATCTTGCCATCCTAAAAAGTATCCATCAACATCATAATTATTACTCTCCGCATGCTCGGCCCACATTGTCTTAAATTTTGTAAAAACCTTGTCGCCTTTGTCAAAATATTTAAAGAGCTGCTGCTCGAAGGACTGGAAACCTCCAAGCTCAAGCATTTCGTCCACCTACGTACGTACAATGTGTTTAACAGCCAAGTTTATCACACTCACTCCGGATTGAAGAATACAAAGGTGTGAAAACCTCCTTCTTGTCTTGCCCTTTAGCGACCATGATGTCTCCTACCATCTGTTGAATTTCAGCTCTTTCAATTGTTCCGGAGTTATCTTTATCATAGCGCTTAAACAACTCTTCGCATTCCTGCTTGCTGAGGACACCATCTTCAAGAGCCGATTTCAGCGATATGAGGGCAGACCTTACTTTCCCATCGTTGGCGATATCTAACATAAAGAAGTTTGAATGCTTGCTGTTGAAGAGGTGATATGGTATAGATATTTATGTACCGTGATGGTGAGATTGGATGATCAGAGACTATAGTATTGATGGCAAGATACCTTTTGAAGTTACATCTTTACTTTTGCCTGCGCCCATTGTAAATCTGGGTGGGAGAGCGTTCGTTGAGGTTTGAGGTCTTCCTGTTTGCTGTAGGTCGATAAAGGAGGAGGAGAGAGGAGAAGGGCTGGTCGATCTGGAGTTGTTGTCGTTGTCTCAAATACAATAACCCAGGACAATTCATACATTGCGACAACGAAAAAAGCGTCAGATTGGAGCGTACCGGTGCAGTCGTAGGCGTCTCTGCATGATTGAAAAGTGTAGCAGATACCGTATAAATTACTTAATAATTTTGACCAACTCCATAGTATTTGATCTGTCCGTTGTTTTGTGGGCAATAGTGTTTCTAAATACAAACAAAGCCAAACGATGACAACAACAACAACAACGACGAAGCCTCCGTCATTTCTCCTTCGAACGAACGATGACAGGATGGGGAGGCTTGACCATCTGCTTCTGTTAAACATTTCCACTCCTCTACTTCTTCTTTCTTACGTTACTTGAGGCATGGGCAAGTTTTCCAAAGGTAGTTAATTCCCTTCAATCACGCCAGCGTTCTAGAAACTGCTGCTGCTGCTGCTGCTGCTGCTGCTGCTGCTGCGACGAAAAGAACATATTTGTTAAACCAGCATCCGATGATCAGAGAAGAGGGACATATACTACCGAAGGGCTAAAGAAAAAGGCTATCGAGCTCGATCAGCATTTAAATTACTGCACATTAATGGGACATTTGACATACTACAGGTAGTAGTATAGCACGTTAAGGAATGTATGTACTGATTCGCTTGATTAGCTTGCATTGCACGATTCAACATAGTAGTAGCTGAACTACTAGAAAGTAGCCATGTATTTTAACTGGACTGTTGCATACGTACCATCTACCCCTCCTTGCTCAGGGTGTGCGCAGAGTCGTGGATTTGTGCGCAGCTCCAGGCGGTTGGAGCCAGGTTGTTTGTACTCTTTGTCTCTATCATTATTATCACCTTTGCTAGATAATCTGTCTGTTCTTATCCCCTTTGCTACATAACTCTCCTCCTACTCGGTGAATACATATATACTACTTCTCAGGTCTTGAGCAAACATCTCTTGGGGAACGTGGAAGGAACAAGTGATGTGAAAATTGTAGCTGTGGATCTCATGACGATGGCCCCAATACCAGGTGCAATACTACTACTTGCAATACACATCATTGTCGTCGTCAATTTTTTATACGATGTTGTAGTAGTGCGCGTATGACGAACAACAATTTGATATAAGGGCAAAGAAGGGTGAGGTGGTGGTAGTCGGTGTTGTACAACCAAACGTGTGGTTTAAGGAACATCTTCAAAATAATCAAAGAAGAACCATCACGAAGGTGTAATAACTCTGGTTGGAGATATCACAAGGGAGAGCACAGCCACGAAAATCGTTGATCTTCTGGGAGGAGCGAAAGCGGAGCTAGTTGTCTGTGATGGCGCCCCTGATGTTCTCGGGATGCATGATATCGATGAGTGAGTCAGCAAGATGATGATGATGACGACGATGATGATGATGATGATGATGATGGTGAGAATATTTCTTCTCCACAAGGTGTACTATAATATTTTAGCATAATTTCAAACCAATCTGCTTGTCAAATTGTAGGTATATTCAACACCAACTAGTTCTCTCAGCCTTACAAATCACAACAAATATTCTTCAGAAAGGGTACTACTGTCCTTAAAGATTAAAAAACGTGTAGGTGTCGTCATAAAGGATTGCTGAACTTCGTAGCCAGCTGATTGATTAGTTGATTGACTAATAATGACCTGCATCATCGTTGCAGGGGCTCCTTTGTGGCAAAGATTTTTCGAGGCAAGGAAGTTGGGAAAATTATGCAAATCCTAGGAAAATTCTTCAAGGTATGAAGGCATCCATTTTCTTCTAATATGTTGAAACGATTTCATAGTATCATCCTCATCATCATTATCATTAATCATTATTATCGTTATCATCATGATCCATCATGCCTCCTGCTTCCTACTTGCATTATTGCAACATCATCTGCCCCTACCAGGAGGTGACGATGTCTAAGCCAAAGGCGTGCAGGAATTCTAGCATGGAGGGATTTGTAGTATGTCAGAAGTTTTGTCCACCTGAGGGCTTCAAGCCATCAATGAAGGACGACGATAATAAATTAGGAAGAATCGTAAGTTAAATCATTTCTTTAACCATTTGATACTTTGAGTGATAAATGACCTATGAAAAAGACACAAATTGAAAGCTGCGATGAGAAGCAAAGAATGGCGTTCAAGGCTTGTGGTCCGCATACATGGGATAGCGATCAATCATATCCGCTACAACCGAAGAATTCGCAGATAAAAAGCAGCAGGTTGCAATTATGCAATTCTTCAGACCTTATGTTGTGAGTCGTCCTCGTCCTAACTGTGGATCTTGTTAATGCACAACAACAGTAATACTGGTGGCTACGATGTGAAGAAAGACAGTGATGCGGTAGAACATTTGCGTCCAGCTGCAAGAGCAAAGATTGGCAAAAAAATTATGGAATCAAAGGAGGAGTCGAGTAATAGTATTAGTAGTAGCAGTAACAGGCGAAAATACCATCCACCGAGAGCGCCTCCTATTGATCCTCCTTACAAGGAATACCTGAAGTTGCGCAAATCAAACTTACTTAGAAAATCAAACGCAAAAAAAACATTGCATCAAGATAGATCTGCCAAAAGTCGCAACGAAGACTTGGACAATATAGACAGCAGAAACGCTGGTAAATTGGATTAACTGCTTTTACGTTCTGAGCATAAGTGCTAACTAGACGCATGCAGCTTGTGTGTCTGATTTGCTGAATGTATGACTAGATATTCTCTTCTATAAAGCCAGGACTTTGTGCGACGCGTATGCCATTATTTATGAAAAGTTGCGGGGCCCGGCGCCCGCATGCTGCACATGCTAGCATGCCTGGATGCGGCAATATAGTTACATGAGTATGTGAGCTTGCGCTAGCTTGTAGGCATGGTGTTTAGATCAACAGGAACTAGACCATCACGAGATGTCTAGATGCTACATGCTAGCATGATGTCAGATGCAAGATGTAAGATGCAAATGGCAAAAGACGTAGACTAGCACTGGCATCTAGCTAGCTAGGCATGTCACACAAACTAGCAAATATAACGATAGCGCAATAGCGCAATGCATCTTATCTACTATTATCACATGTACGTACATCTAGCAGATTTGACAGTTTCATATATCCACACACATAAGGCGTTTGTAGACAACTACATATAGTAGCTGTATCTACACTAGTATATAGAAGCGAGCAGTGTGGAATGATGCAATCATTGGACGTACCTAGGTACGCCTGCAATGATCATGCATTGTCAGAACAACTATCTAGATCTGCACAACGTTCATAGATATATCACGCTGATTTGGTCGTGCTAGCATGGAGAATGATTGAAATATGTCCAGTCCGTGCGTAAGTTGCAATTTTGTCCCACATGCTGTGGGCAGTAATGGTAATATCGTGCTTGGAGATTTTACAGCTTTGTGAGAACATTTTCATTCAATCTGCGCTATTTTGTCTCATAATTTTTGCAATAAAATCGCTTGTATTATCACGGAAGGTCGTCTGCTCGGACCCTCACTTGCACAAGCTTACGTACCCTAAGAGAAGCGTCGTCATATGAATATGAAGATCAAACACAATTATCCCTTTTAAGTACGCTTGTCGTTTTATTGGTACACATTGCATTGTCATGTCGTTTTCATGCACTGATCAATACGCACACGGACCTGAATTCGCGTGCAATAAGATGTGCAGCGACCGTCGATACACAGACACCACAGAACCATAGCAAATCGGGGCCTGGTAAGTAATAGTGGTACACATTGTTGTTGTTAATGTTGATGATGATGTGTGTAGCTTCTGCGTGCAGACGTTGGGTGAGATATATACTTAATTTCATCATCAATGATTGCTGTGCAGTCCATCCGGCATAAGAGTTTACTACTGTTACCACTACTACTACTACAACAACTAATACTACTTACGTAGATCTCTAGTTGTTGTAGCAAAAAGTGCCGTTGCAAATACAATCGCCATGCTGTAGCAGATCCCTCCCCCCTGGGCAACGACCTTCTCCAATATATTATTAATTATTAATATTGTTGTTGTTGTTGTTGTTGTTGTTGAGGAAGGATGTGGTTATGGTGATTATGATGTGACGACGATGATGATGATGATGATGGTTATCGTAACCTAGATTTTATTTTGAGATTAAATATTCCCACGCATTGATCAAACAAGAAAAATATGAGAATGGCAACAATATAATAGCCATATACCACCTGCGGTAAAAGCAGGCCATCTAAGGTTGCGACGAAGAAAAGTTTTAATTGCTCCGAGTCCCATTGGAAGAATGTATCAGCCTATATCATCATCATCATCATCGTCATCATCATCAACACCCTCTTCCTTCTCATCATTGTACCGGCACATCCCCCATGATGAGCGCCACACCAAAGAAAGCAGAGCGCATTCTGTCAATCACAGAAAAGGGGCAAGAAACATAGAGGTGAGAGAGAATAAATATAATTGCACTAACAAAGAGAGTAGGACGACGCACATATTCACACGCACATATGATAGATGATTTCTAATGTGTAGAGATAAGTGGCAGGCGATATTTTAGTCGAGTATTTCGAAGAGTTATTGTGCTGCCAACAGCATGTAGTTTCGTCGTGGCTTTATTGGCGACGTTTTATTGAAAAATACAATGCTGCTATCTTACCCAAAAATAATCGAATTCTGGGCGTGCACACCCCTCCCCCCCCATGATTTGCGAGAAAACATGTAGTCCAACGACGTAATATACCTTTTGAGGTGCGGTAATCAGTTATCATGGATATTACCACGCCTACTACTACTGCTACATGAAACATGTTGTTTCTCACTATTTTCGTCGCTGTACATTTTACACACACACACACACACACACACACACACACACACACGCACGCACTCTAACAACATATCTCTAGGTAAATATAGAGTTTGGCAGATGGCTCTCACATGCATACATGCATGCATCTTTTCTTCTTAGTCAATTCTTCCTACTCACATCGACATGAGAAGTGCTGCAAGAATGGCCAGGCCTGCTTTCTGTTTCTAGTAATTATGATGATGAGGATAGTAATAATAATCAATAGAGCATTTCTTGCTCATGAAGAAACTAACTTTAATACATTTAATTGTAGCATTACTCTTTAATGTTACCACCACGTCTCTTTCCTCTTTTGTGCTCATTCTCGGTGTACAGTATGGTTTCAGCCACGGTACTGCTGCACTACTACTACAACTACTTATAATCCTACTATTACTATTGCTACTACTACATCTATGCTGATAGTCCAGCTTCAGTGTTGTAGTATATATATATATATATATATATATATATATATGTAATATACATATATACATATGTGCGCACGTACATAAATTGAAACAAAACATTACCGCAATAGGATGATTCTTATCGTTGGCTCCCCCTCCTCCTCCTTTTTCCTCTGCTTCTATGCTACTCGCCAACAAAATTGGGATAGACACCTGCATGTAGCAGACCAAATATGATGATGGCGCACCGCGTATCATCATCATCATCATCACCATCACCATCATCATCATCGTTCACATTGCCTCTTCGTCCGATGTCTTTAACTACTACCATTATATTGCTCCACTACTATACAACTGATATCTCTAACTACTACCATTATTGCTTTACTACTACATTACTATTGCTAAAATTACCATTAGGAGAATAATGGCAGCCCACTCAATGGAATTATACATTCCACGGAATGGTTTCAATATCGAAACCACTAAATTGTGAGTTTAATAATGAACATCATAGAGGAGTCATGTTATCAAAACAACGGTATCCTGATAGACGCTAGAGATGATATGTGCAATTTTGATGTGTGAGTCGAGCGGAGAAGGATTGGATGATGCAGTGAGAGATTAAACACTGAACAACGGCTCAAGTGTTGTAAAACATCAAGAGATTGTAGGATGATGATATGTCCATGATATGCGCATTTCTTTGACTGTGGGTATTGTTTTTTGTGCGTATTTGTGAGTCATCGTGTTCCAATTCATCGTTCTTCTATAATGGATTATAATAGTGGTGACTCACTCAACGAAATTGTAAGAACTTGGAGACCGGACATAATACACTCTGTAATGATTCATTTTTCACAACCAACACAAAATGAATCATGCGACTAAACCATGGGAATAACGACTGATTGCGTCTTATTACGTATTTGACTGGTATTTGGCTGAAGATTTGTGAGCACGATCATATCTCCAACAAACGAGACAACAGCTGGGATGAAGTACCAGCTACACGATTCCCTAACAACGACTATCATTAGGACACTTGGTGGAGAAGTTACTTAGTTGTTTCACACACGTGGTCAATAATATGCATGGTTTTTGGTTGACGATGATAACATAGATCAAACGACAGGGTGAGAGGGGTTCAATTAACTAATGGCAGAAACGTGCATTCTATCATTCACATAATCATATTTCAAAGCTGCGCTAACAGCACCTAAGTATTTGCATAATTGCAACATTTTGAGTGGGAGGCCTTGGTAGGATGATATCATCTTGAGTTGTGAGCCCTTCGACAACACTTGATGAGGATTCCAGGCTATTGGCTGGCACTTCCCTGCAACAAAGAAATATGATTATTATTAGCAAATAAGGAGAGGACTGCTGTGTAGAATAATGAGATGGTGGTATTTGTAGTAGTGCAGATGGTACATGAAATGTTGATCGTCCGCATCATAATACCCATACTCCACCATTTTGAAGTCGTCGCCACTACTCTGTTATGATAAAATATCACGGAATAAGAAACAACCCAAGACTTATATACATGCGTGTGTGTATGTGTGTGTGTAATATGTGTGGGTGTGCCATCATCGCCATCATCATCATCTTCATCATCATCGTCATCATTGTTACCCCCCGCCGTGATGGAGAAGGTCCATTCAGCCGATCGCAAATCATAGCCGAAGCGAATGATACGAAGAATTTAACAATCTGGGTATGTATTATTATGACAACATGCTTTTTTGCACAGATGACTCATGCAATTATTTAAAAAATTCTAGTACCTCAGCCATGAGCAGCACGGAAAGGCATACTAGTGGTGACCTGCAGGATGATAACTCATTAATGTGATATCGGAAAAGGTACACATGTAGCTCTCTCTTGGAAAAGCATGCGTTTAGAGTTCTTCATTTCTCGAATTTGACCTTGTAAGAGCCGTCTTACCCCCTCGTGAGAGTCCAAAGAGGAGGCTTGAAATGAGGAGCCACGTCAAATCCGTCATATTCTAGAAGACCTGTCTCATTTACTACTCAGCAGCCGTTCTGGTTCACTGATCAGACGGTATCGTCATCTGGATGGGGTTTAGGACAACAATACCTTCACATCAGTATTCGTGTCATCATTACCATCACTATCACCATCACCATCACCACCACCATCATCATCATCATCATCAAAATCATCATCGTCGTCGTCGTCGTCGTCGTCACGATCATCATCGTCGTCATCCATTACATCCTCGAATCTTCTTGTTTTTCTCGGAACCAAGTTGTTTGTTGTCGTAACCAGTCGTAAAGCATGCGAAGGACAACCGACAAATAAATAAATAATAAAATAATTCTAACAATTAAAAATCGGCCTATCTTTCTCAGCCTCTGAGGTTTTTGAATTTGTTTGAATAAACGTTGAAAGGGAGGAGAGGGGAGAGAAGACAGATAGAAAGAGATCATAGGCAACAGAGAACCTGGCTTCGGCCAAAATGTTGGCATCGATCACTTTCTTTGCATTGTGTAGTCTTTCTGTGCACACAAGTGCAATGGTAGGACATAAGAAAGACTCCATTGAGTTGGCGGATAGAACGACGACACCATCAGAAAATATTCAAAACTTGTCCAGATATGAGGAAGTTAAGAATCGTGCGTTGCCACTAGATAGGTCTGAGGAAGTGGTTGTTCCGGCAAAAATTGTAAGTAATCATGGTGCGCTTTACGAAGTACAACCGAAACCAGCTGCTGAGAGATTTTCACTCATGAAAGTAGCAGCAGCACGAGGAGGCGGGCGAAATGAGGGAACCCCCAAAGGCCTCCATCTTGACGAGATTTTACCTCACATGGTAGAATCAAGGGATACCACCTTGAGTGAGGAAGTAATCGTTCCTGGAAGAAAGTGGGGCAGAGACAGTAGTAGTATGTTGTATACACCGACAACCACAACAGGGAGGAGGAGAAAGAAGTCTGCCAATGAATACGAAGAACAGGAAATGGAGAACAAGGATAATACTATAGTAGGGTACTCGAGCAGCAACATAAGGCATGCCGAGGAGGAAGGTGAAGTAGACATTGTCACGCCGAGTAATAAAGAGATCGAAGTAGTGGACAATGCTGGTGCTTTCGGGAAAGTGGAGGTAGTTCCGCGTGCTGCAAGAGAGGTGTTAGTAATGTCAAGCTCAATAAGAGGGGGACAGAAGCGAGATATCCCTTCGACGAGTAATTTTGGTGGTTCTATCACTGTCTCCTCTTCATCTTCATCATCCACGGTTGTCAAGCCTAAAATTGAAGGTAAGGTGAGCGGACCAGAGATAGTGTCGGAGCAGCAGAATCACGTTGATTCGCTCGCTAAACCAGTAGAGATTCTTCACAACGACTCTCTACCAAATCGCGGAATTGTCGTACATGCAAAGAAAAGAGGACAGTTCCGCAAGATGAAAAGGTCATACAAAACCTCCTCTAGTTCTCAACCAACATTAAATTCTCGAAGGAAAATAAACGGAGCCGAAGATTCATCTACGACCAGCGATGATTCTAGAAGAAGACGCCCGCTACCTGGGACGTACATCGATGAAAACAAAGGTGAAAATGAAGAATTTTACCCTGCTACTACTGTCCAGCAGAAGGATAGTGTAAAACGTGCCCCCCCGGCTCATTCTGCTTTTGAGTATGTTGTACCTGCTACTACTAGTAGTGGTAGTAGTAGTAGTGGCAAAACATGCTGCCCACAGATTGAGCCACGTTGTTGTATCGTAGCTGCCACGCCACCTGAGTGCTGTGCCATGACATTCCCTACAACATATCCAACCTCCATGCCGACAATTAGAACTGAGATGCCCTCTATACGTGTTCCAGAGCTATCGTCATCACCCACTACTTCCTCACCAACAACCTCATCACCCAGCACTTCCTCACCAAGCACATCACCAACTACCTCCTCACCAATGACCACATCACCCACTTACAAACCAACATCCGCAGCACCTACAGTCTCACCAACAGATTTGCCAACTTCCAAGACGATATTTGGTGTTTCAGATGATGCTCTTGTCGATGTGAAGGACTGCCAGGGTTGTTGAAAGCAGCACGCGCATGCAACAATGGGAATGACTTTGAAAACAATGTTGGAATCATGTGACGCATGTCTAATTTTGTTGACTTGATTTCGCAGCAGAATGTTTTCGGCTTGTGAGCTTGTGAACCACGCACTTAATTTTTCGTGTGTTTCATGAATGAAACGTGCATTCTGCACACAAGTCCGTCAAACCCGGCAACGACGGGGTTGTGAACAGTGCAGCGCTTTGCGACGCGCTTTGGAACAGCAGGCAGTTGCAGTTGGTCAAAGAAAAGTCATCAGAACTTGTCCGATGGCCAAACCTGAAAAAATGACCGAAATGTTGACCAAAATTCTGCAAAATGTCCATTTTCAAGGCCTCAAGCTGTGAAAAATTCACACCCGTTGTGCAGAGGATGCACGCTGCGCGTTTGTTCTCTGCCACATTTTGAATGCTTTTGCGTGTGCGTTTGACCAAATGTGACATGCACGAAAAATTTCAAAGAAATGCGAGCAAATCCAATGTCTGTTTGTTGCATCACATGACGCGCTTGGTCGCGTGCAAAAGCTTCCAAATGCACATTCTGGCGATTCGTTGCAGGTTTGACGGACTTGTGGCATGCATGCAACTTGCGCAATGCGCATCGGACATGCCTCCTGCTGATGACGTGTAGACGCAGTGATGGATGACACAACTGAATTGCATTGAAAGGAAACGCTACGCTCAACAGTCATGCACGTGATTCTCGAATTCAGCTGCTCACGTGGCAGCATGATGTGCAGCACAGCCGGCACAATTCAATGCACAGTTTGGCAGTGCACACGAGACTGACTGCACACACGCCATGCACACGAACAATCTGACGCGGCACCTACGCACACACATCGTCCTTGCAGTTGATTCCTGTTGCGCATGTGCAATGATCTAGCAATGCTGATCGAGAAGTTGAAGACCACAGTGATGGACTCGATCGCTCGCCGCTAGCTTGCTAGCTTGGCCATGGCACACCTTTGCACAAGCTAGCAAGGCCCACGCTAGCATGCATTCGAGGACGCACGTGCTGAAACACAATTGAGACGATGTTTTGCACTTTCTGCCCCTGATGTCAATTTGGATTTGCTTCATCCACATCGAGTTTTTCTGGCTTTTCTGTTTCTTCCACATCGAGATTTTCTGTTTTTTTTGTTTGCTGGATGTTTCCTCCCTTTTTCTAAGAAACAACAAAAGTTACATTTCAAATCACATGTAGGCGTGAATCCCTTCCACAGCAACTGCCAAGCCTAATTTTTTTTGCCCCACAATGTTTCCTCTAGAACAATTGCTTCTACACAAGGCTATTCCGATCGAAAGGTGCATTATTTCCCCCCTTTGGTGGGGACGAGGACAGGGTGAAGAACGCTACTTTGTTTCTCTTCACCGTACGTACTCCGACTCCAATCTACACACTACTCACTACTATTTGAGAAACCTCTTGAGCGAGTGTGTGGACTGGCTCTGACTTCAAAGAGCCTTTGGTTATTTCATTCAATTTATTTCCGTCAAGATGAACAGAAAAAACAAACAGCAAAATTCGGAGTTTACGAAAACGCTTAAAATATTCAAAGAAATAGCGAAACAAAAGATGAAAAACAAGCAAGAGTTGACTAGTTTAGAACGAAGGATGAATAGCAAAACAAAATATTGAAACGAGTGACGGTAACACAGGAAATATTATTGGGAAAAGGGGGAGAAAGCAAAATAATAAGAATTAAGCGATGGTTGTCGTAAAAAAAAGAAAAATAAATAAACGCGATTGCACGTGAAACATGGACCGAATTATTCTTTCTTTCCCTAACTCATTCTCTTTCTCTCTCATAACGATGATGCTGCTGTGGACTGCTGCTGCTGCTGCTGCTGCTGATATTTCGGATTTTTGGAATTTCATTACCTTTCCAAAAGTCAACGACTTCTGTGAAGCCATCTCTTTTCGCTATTTCCAGCGCTAGCGATTGGAACAATTTGAAAATGAATTTTCGAGAAAGAAAAATGGAAATAGGGGAAGTGATGAATGATGAACAATGAATAAAGCATTGATGCAAATCTACATGCGCAAGAATAACATGGGAAACAAGCGTATACATTAGGGGAGTAAAATGGGAAAAGGTGACACGCGATATTGAAAATACAACAACAATGAAACCAATGGACTAATTGGCATCTACAGTCACACATCAGCAATGGCATCTACCATTGCATTAGGCTAATAACATTTACAATTTCTAATCAACCGTAAGAAAGGATTTAAGTAGAATTTTGAAAATATGCAATAAACTCAAAACAGCTAAGGACAAAATTTAGACGAAGGTATATACTAGATAGAGATAACTGAAAAGATACCATCATGATTATATGATGGATAGTGACTACCGAAATCGCCTTTCACCAGAGGATTTGCATTCCAATCGAGAAGCTTCTGCACCACGAGCAATTTACCTTTCGCGGTGGCCATCCTCAACGGAGTCCACTTAATTGCTATAGCAAATACAGCGATAATACAGACAAAAACAACCAAGAATCAACAGCTCTGCTCACAATTCATAATATGGTACGATACCTCCCGTACTGGTGGCCTCGACGTTGGCCTTATTTTCCAATAGGCACTTCACCACCTTGGATGGATACTTCGTCGAACACGCACATAACAACGGAGTCCAACCTTTGGTGTATTAATATGCAGTATTCCCACACAGAGGTCCCAACAATAACGCAAAACAATAATTCGAACAATCAAAACATACACGGGCATAGCCGAAATTTAGAACAATCAACAAAACAAATGAAAACAAAACCGGTCTCCTCACCATCACTTAAGCTACCAAACTGCTCTGATCACCATTTTCGTCCCCTCTCCATTCCTCTTCTTCCCTCACTTTCTCTGTATATTTTCCTTTCGCTCACACTATCTTGTTCTTTCCCCAATTCTTTAGAGATGACACAGAAACAATCCCATCATGCTACAAAAAAAAAGCGATGGCATAGACCATAACAACTAAGCACTGATAGCTGTGCTCTAACAATTCATAATATAGCACGATACCACGAGAATCGGTGGCCTCGATATTAGCCTTCTTAAACAATAGAGAATCCACCATGTCAATGTCAAAGTAGCGCATTTCACACGCACGGGACAGCGGAGTCATTCCTTTGGTATTACATTGCAGTCCAATATCATACTACAACAAATACAGCGATAACACAGACAATGACAACCAAGAACCAACAGCTCTGCTCACAATTCATAATATAGTACGATACCGTTCTCATCAGCAGCCTCGATGTTGGCCTTTTTGCCCAATAGCGATTTCACCGTCATATGAAAATTATTTTCAATCGCCGTGATCAAGGCGGTATCACCTTTGCCGTATTAACATGCAGTCCAATGTTACCACACACAGGTTTCAACAACAACGCAAACCAAAATGTATGAAGTATCAAAATGTATGCGGGCATAGCCGAAATTGAGAACAATCAGCTCACAATCCATAATATAATACGATACCATGGCCATCGGAGACCTCGACGTTGGCCTTATTTTCCAATAGCAAATCCACTAATTTTATGCGCTACAACGAATACAGCGATAATGCAGTCAATTACAGACAAAAATCAACAGCTCTACTCAGAATTTATGACATAGTTTTTCTCCAATAGCACCTTCAGCCAGGGCAAATTGTCCGATTTCTTGCACAACAACAACAACGGAGTCCAACCTTTGGTGTATTAACATGCAGTATTCCCACGCAGAGGTCCCAACAATAACGCAAAACAATAATTCGAACAATCAAAACATACACGGGCATAGCCGAAATTTAGAACAATCAACAAAACAAATGAAAACAAAACTGGTCTCCTCACCATCACTTAAGCAACCAAACTGCTCTGATCACCATTTTCGTCCCCTCTCCATTCCTCTTCTTCCCTCACTTTCTCTGTACATTTTCCTTTCGCTCACACTGTCTTGTTCTTTCCCCAATTCTTTAGAGATGACACAGAAACAATCCCATCATGCTACAAAAAAAAAGCGATGGCATAGACCATAACAACTAAGCACTGATAGCTGTGCTCTAACAATTCATAATATAGTACGATACCACGAGAATCGGTGGCCTCGATGTTAGCCTTGTAAAGCAACAGCAACTGCATCATGTCAAAGTTTTGCCTTTCACACGCCAAGAGCAACGGAGTCGAACCTTTGGTGTCACGTTACAGTCCAATACCCCCCCCACACAGGTTCCAACAATTGCGTCGACCCAAAAAAAAAGGAGCAATCAGAACAAATACGGGCATAGCCGTAATTGAGAAAATTGCGGCAATCAAGAAAATTTTGAACTGCGACAAAAATTGGGAAACTGATGCATGCAGATGTGTTCCATGGGACTGTTTGCTTGTGGAAAGATGTGCATCCGGGAACAAACCCCCGAGTTGATATCGGATTCATCCCTATTCCTTCCCTTTCAATGCAATCAGCAGCCCTCACGTTTGAAACTACAGCAATTGCTACCGTCCCCCATTTCACTAGCTCATTTCTCGGAGATGAAGATGCTGCAGTCGCTAACGACAACACCGTGACCTGCAAGAATGGAAACAACCCCCCCACACATGCAAGTGTAACACCTCCTTTGTGCCTGTACTCGGTGTCTGCGCCCGCGTCCAAAAGCCTATTCACCTTCGAATAATCGCCATCTACGACCGCTTTGGATATGTTGTTTCCTCCCATCAGGGAGGGAGCAATTCCAGTTCAAATCAGAGAAAAATCTGGTAACGGAAGGAACGCAAATTGACTTGTGCAGAAAAGAGGAGCAACGCCAACTTCCTGCCACAAAGTTTGCACAAAACGCAGGGGATTTTGGCCATTTCGTGCGATGAAAATCTTTCTCTCCAAATCACAATTCATGACCTGCCTCCCTCTTCCTCGAGTTGTCCTCTTTGCAACAATGCTGAGTTCAAAGTGCCAACCACCTCATCCATCACTGCTCTCACTTAGACGCTGCAAGGAACAGACTATTCTCGGATGTAACAGTGGCCCTGGGTCCTGGCTCCGCTGCCTGCTCCTCCTCCTTGCTTCATGCTAGCTCGCTAGCATGCTTCGATCTGACTCCGGCAAAACCAAAGTTTCACCGGGTGCCCCCTCCATCATGCAGATGTGCAGATGTAGCCTTTGGGAAGTTCCCACTTGGAGTTGATGCTTTGCGTCGCCGCAACATTGCTGCTAGTCACATTGCTCCACAATGCCTAGCTAGCTAGCATGCTAGCATGCCAACTTTGAAATCCTGCGCTGGTTCATTCACCAGTGAGATCTCATTGCATCACGCATCAGTCATCGTTGCAAATGGACATGGATCATCTCCTTCAATGCAAGGTGTGCGAATGCAACTAGACAAACAGCTCAGGTTGCGCAATCAATTGAACGCAATTCTGGCATTGTGAATCGAAACGATGAGACGCACACAAAGCCACTGCCACACTGATCAGTGACTGAAGAAGAAAAAGAAACAAGAACTGCTGCGCGCACTGTACGACATCGACGACCGGACATGCTAGCATGGATGCTTTCAAATGCATGACATGAGCAGTGGAATACCGAGCTAGCGAGCGATGCGATGCAAGATCATGCAGCTGCATGGCAGCTACGTGGCTAGCTGGCATGAAGCCATCCGATCTCGATCTAGTCTAGCTAGCTGCTAGCACAGCTAGACAGGGCAGTCACAGCGTGCAACTAGCTAGCTAGTGCAACTCTAGAACTCTCTAGCTAGCTAGCCAGCTAGCTCTAGCAGAACTGTCGTCGATCATGTGCACATCCACCATGCGTATCTTCTTCATCATTGCACATGCATGGATAGCTGTCGGCCAGCACAACAAGTCTTGAGTTGCGCGCTGTAATGTGATGTCACAATGCCACATTTTTGCATTGTTCGATCAGTACAAGAAAACCATGTACATCATGTTCGCCAGCCCTCACTTTGTGTAAACGATGCCGAAAGTAGGAGGTGAATCATCGTCCCACCCTCCACGGATCACGAGACATGAACTCTTCATTCATTAGCCCGACCATCGTCTCAGACTTTGCGTCCCTATACAGCCAAACGCGCTTGACATCGATTTCGCAGTCCATCTTACTGCTGTCAGTGCTGAAGAACGCCAACACCTTGTCTGGCGAAACCGAGAAATCCTGAGAGTCAAGCTCAAGAGGAGCCAAGGGTGATGACACTGACGAGGACGGTCCTTTTGCGTCCAGTGTGTTAGCAGCCATTCCATCAATGTATGCGGTCATCTTACCCTCTTTGCAGTCCGCGACAATGGTTAGGAAATGCCATTTCTTAGCAACCATTTTGACACGCTTGTCGAACACACCAGCAATACCAATAGCCCCATCCGAGTCAATACTGACCACCGCATCGGACTCTTCAAGCCGGTTTAGATTAAGTAGTGCACGCTCAGTAGGTACCATATCTCCATCCTTCATGTCATCACTGGCCTTCTTTTGGCGAGGAAGTGAGTCAAACTTGATCTCCATGACGATAGTGTATGCATTAATTCTCTCACCGCCCATATTGCCCTTCAATTCATCTCTAATGTTCGGAGTGAGGGTGATAGCAGAGTTGGCATAAATTTTAAGGTAATTCTGCCCTTGCCGCCTCATGTGGTAATGTGAATCATTCATTTTAGCCACGCCAACAGGTTTGCGTGAAGTTGTGAAATCCCACACAACGCATGACTCACTAGACTCTGGATTGGGTTTCATCTGCCCTGCCATCACCTGCTTCTCTTCTTCCTCTGTCTCAATTTCTGCACGGCGTCGTTGAGCTGCCATTTGAGCTTCCTTGATCTCACGCATTTGGTGCTTTCCTTCTTCTTTGAGTTCTTTATCCTCGTAAGCCATCAACTTATCCTCGTAAGACTTCAATACCTCTGCATTGATAATAGCCTCGGGCCTACTACTCTTGGAATTCTTAGCATCATCATCGTCATCGTCTAGATCGTCATCGTCGAGTTGACTATCACCTTCTTTACCTTCTTTCGAGGCAGCAGCATCCGGATTGCGCAAGATGTCGAGAAATTCTTGATAGTCGATATTACGATCACCATTCTTGTCCGCAGCCTCAACAAAACCGAAGATGTCTTTTGGCGTGAGATCCTTAAGTCCAAGCCACACAAGAGCACCCCATACCTCTGCAGGAGATAACTGCCCAGTCTTCTTCACATTGAACATGCGGAAAGCATCGTAGGGTAGCAGACCCTTTTCTTTCATCGACTCGCGCATTCGAACGGCCTGGGAGCGATTCTTGAGCATATGGAATTCCGAGAGGATTTTGAACAGCTTGGAAAGCGGTGTGGACTTCCATCGGTAGGTTGCTCGGCGACGGCAACCGAGGATGGTCATGAAGAACACCACACGCTCGCGTATAGGTGTGTATTGCATAGCGCGGATAAGAGTGTTGAGCTGTGCGTCTTGGAAGTACATTTCGCAGTTGAGGTAACGAAGCGATTGCCAAGAAGCCTCTCGCTGATACCGAGTCGGATTTTGGAAGTTAGCGGAACGGTCGAAGATCATGTTCTTCGCTTCAGAACACCGGAGTGCTAGCTGCATATCCGACCCATCGATAAGCTTCTTCTCCAGTCGCATGTGCATTATGCGTCGGATAGTTTCAGCTTCAGCCAAACTGACAGCGACTGTATAGCGGCCTCTGTATTCTGGACGAAGAGTTCCAGATTGCAGAGCCTGGAGTAACCCATCCCTAGAAAGACTAGTACTGCCACCACCACCACCAAACTCTACCATTATACCCTTGAGCTCCTCTTCAGTCGGTTGGGCGTCAGTTGCAGCACGAATCATCTTAGCCACCTCGCTCACTTCCATTGTCCCGGAGTTGTCCTGGTCGAACATGCGGAACGCAGTATCGAAAGCATCACGCCATTTAGGAGGAATCTTGATATCACGGGGTGGATATTCCTTCACCTCAGACGGTTTGGGAACCCATTCCATCGTCATAATGATATTCTTTATGCGTCGCTCTCCACCCCAAGTGCGGTTGAAATAATTATCTGATACTTGCACGTAAGGCGGGAAGACAACTGGCTTACCCTTGTACAGCTTGAAGTTAGATGCATCGTAGAATTGAGAGCAGAAGTTCTTGTCACGTAGACGCAGGAACTCCCATGGGATCGGAGCCTCGTTATCACGCTGATATGCAACATCGACGTACTTCTCGATTTCAATCTCTTCCTCTTGTTCTTGTTCCTGTTCTTGCTCTTGCTGCTGCTCTTGCTCTGCCTCGGCTTCCTGTTGTTGTTCAGCCTCTAAGGCTACGTAAGAAAGATCCAGCATTTTGTCGGCCTGTGCAACGACCTCCTTTACCTTCTCTGTTAGCTTTTCGTCAGCGCCCATGACGAATTGCTTATTTTCTTCGATCATCTTGTCGATGGTCTCTGCGAAAATGCGAGGTTCAGGGATCGAAGACTCCACGCTGAAATCAAGCGGCTCGCGGAACATGTCCAAGCATTTGCGAAGATAAACATCGGGCTGCTTTCGATTGAGCTTGAACGTATGGTGCTGCTTGATCAGCCCTTCGAAGCCGCGCTTCCTCCAGATATTCGCCACGTTCTGCATCTGTAGCATGTTGAACTGTATGCGTTCCATGCGCATGGAGTTGATTACAAGCCACGCCGCTACGTGATTGAGCACATTCTTCCCTTGGGCCTTTTCCGCGTCCTTCTCAATCACAATACCAGCTTTCCTTAACTCTCTGGTCATGTGGCGGTAGATCTCAGGAATAATGAAGAGACGAATGCCTTGTCCTTTACCGATTCCACGCATACGATAAGCAGCCTGCGCATAGTCTCGCCAGGTCATATCCTTTCCAATGGTAAGAATTGCAACAGCATCAAGCTTGTGGCGAATGTCCATTCCTGTCGTGTGCACTTGATCATAGAATGCAAACCTTCGTTCCTCTGGAATGCCGCACTGTGAGAGCTTCACAACCCGACCAGTCGCTCTGACGAGAATCATCTTCCTATCCATGTCATCCAAGAACACGACTCCATCACACCACGGCAGCCCGTTGTCGAGGAGGTACTTAGCAACATCGTAGTTGCTCAATCCGGTGACAAGCGCACCCACATCAATGAGGGCTGACCATGTACCTTTAGCAATGATGTCGAGGAGCGAACTTACACTCCAGTTGTCACCGATCATTTGGTGCGAGCAAATCACGGTCGAAGTTAGCTTATAGAACATCTGCCCATCGGCGCATTTCTCGTAATCGCAAGATCCAAGTTCCACAGGCATCAGGTCAGATGGTGTGCCGGAAAACCCAATCCTTCTTGGAAATAGCATTGCCCCGCCTAATTCCTGACCACACGCAGAGAGCTTGACCTTCTGGTGGCGCATGTATTTCTCGAAGACATAATCTTGCAAGTAAAAGTGGATTGTCTCAGGGAGGTCCTTCCAAAGATCGAACAATTTGTTCATCTGCTCGGAATTTGAGCGCTGCAGCAGTCGTAGCGCCACCACAGTACCTTTCTCAAGCCACGCAACGGCCTCATCGTTGCCTGCTCTTTTTGCCACAAATGTTTGGTACTCCTTATACTTCTTGGTTTCATAGAATTCCTTAAGCTCTTCCTCAGACTTGCACTCTCGCTCATAGTTTTTGAGGCCCTGTCCAAGTTCACTCATCTGTGGTTCAATTTCCTCTAAGGCAAGCTTCTCCTTAGCAGCTAACTTCCTAGCCTTCTTTTCCTCTTTGGAGCCTTTGATGAAACCTTTGGCCGTTTTCACCCAATACTCGTGGAGACGGTTAGTCGGTCGGTACTTGACAGGACCTTTACCCTCTTTGAATAGCTTGTTGCGCATAGTTCCGACGATGTGGTCGAAGTCTTCCCAACGTAGGCCAGAGTACCGGTATGCAAGGATCGTGAGACCAATGACGACGTCAGGATGGGCAAATTCGGAGGCACGGCTTGGCACATCCTTCCCAACAAACGGAATTGCAAGCATGTAGCGAGTCCGAGGCATATACGGGTTTTCTGCTAAAGCACGCATCTTGTCTCTGGTGTTCATCAGCCCAAACGATACACGATTAATCTTCTGCATGATGTGCGGCATGTACATCTTGAGGTAGTCGTGCGCTAGATTGAGCATCTTCCTGTGAGAGGGCACGTGGATTGCGCTTACAAGCGGGGCAATGCGTTTTCTCTCTTGATTGATCTTCTTGAGCTCCTTGATGGAGAGGACAAGTTTCTGCTCTTTTTCCTCCAAAAGTTGCTTTTGTTCATCGGAAAGAACCTTATTGGGCAACTTGAGAACTTGCATCTGCAAAGCGTTAAGCTCCTTTGCCTTGGAAGCTGCGGAGATCAGCTCAAGACGTTTTTCCATCTCAACGACCTTTCCAGGGTCGGGGCGCGCACCATGTAAGAGGTAGATTTTGAGGTCATCTTTTTCGAGTCCACGGAAGTGTTTTGTCTCCATCCATAACATTGCCCAATCTGCCAGTACTGGTTTCAGGAATTTGTGGTAGAAATCGGGGTTGAGGAGGATCACGTGTGGGAACCTTTATGATAAATATATGTTCGATAAGTATCAGAAACAACAACAACAACAACAACATAGGAAGCGTGTCCGATAGTTTTGTCTCAATCATCGATCATTATTCATTGGTATGATGTAGTAGTAACAATGATGAAAGTAATAGTAATTTTTATCTATATATCTTCTAGCTCCAATCAAGTAGTAGTAGCAGTGGTTATAGTAGTATTAGTAGTAACATTAGTAATAATGGTATTACTTGAACAAAGCACGCTGTTTGTAGCCCTCCTCCAAACGGGATTTGAGCTCCTCAAGTATTCTAGAGGCCTCAGAAGAATCTTCGAATTTCACCGACATTCTTCCAAGCGTAGAAGAGAAGATCGCATCAACAAGATGAATAGGCAATTCCCATCGTTCAGGCGAGAAGTCCAGCTTAACCTGTTATCGGAGGCAGGGGGTCAGAAGGGGGACGAAAGAAGGAAAATATTTTCCTACTTTCTTGTAATTTCATAGTGTTCTGTTTCATTCATTTCAACCTCCGTCATCAATATCATCACCACCTCACGATCGTCACTACTACTACTACTACTACTACTACTACTATTACTATTACTACTACCTTTTCGCCAATAGGGAAGTTGAGCTCTGACTTAAGAGGATGGAGAATGAGATCAACCTCGTCCATGATAAGAATTGAAGACTTGAACTTAGCTAGGCATTGCACTACTAGATTACGGTCGCGCTCGTAATCAATTCGTTCATTCTTCTTAGAAGCAGGGTCCGTCATGGTGTGCAAGAGCTCGATAATCTTGAGCATCATCGATTTGATGGACGTAGGATTCGAAATCACGATGCCAGACTTCTCTGTAGCAAGTGTGAGCTTCCTTAGCAAGCGAGGTTGCACCTGCGATGCCCTGTCGAATTTGAGAGTGAAGATGCGCTTGCTCATAATAGACGAGAACGTATTCCGGAGGTTTGAACGAGTGAGCTCGAGCAGAGCGCGTGGAACAGACATGGTAACAAGCGTCTTTCCGTCTGACAGCATCAAACATAACAAGGGGCCAATCACCATTGTTTTACCAGATCCCATAATCAGCTGCTTCACGATTGAGCCGCCCTTTTGCATGACTTGGAGGTACTCACGGACGTGCACGACTTGCTTCTTTCGAAGCAAGATGTTCCATACGAATTCAAAGACAAGGTAGCGTGGATCATACTTGACAAGTCCCTCCTTTTCCTCCTTATTATCCATGAAATATCTCTTACAGGTTAAGTTTGCAACGATCTTCTCAGCAGAGAGCACAAGGCCAGTGCGAACACTGGGAGCTGTGACAGGACCTAATAAAGTATAGTAGCAGCGAGAGCACCATTACATAGCAGCATAATGGTGGTGAAAGGTAGAGAAACAGTGTACATTGATAGAAAGTGATTGTCCACTGCTGTATTCACGATGTCGTTTCTCTCATCACCATCCACCCACCCACCCACCCACCACGTATACTACATACAACCCCTTCTCATCCTATCTCACCCTATTTCTACTTACCAGGCATCTTTTTGAGCTTCGTAAGCAGTTTCACGACTTTTCTGGTTGCATCAATTGCACGGTTGAGCTGACCGACGCGATTAGCCCTGAGAATGGTGACACAAATGACGTCCTTGACGTTGTTTACACGCTTTTCGTTGAAGTACGGATTAAGTTTTTGTAGGTCAGACACAGATTTCGTTGATAGCAAGCAACCAATCAGGTATTCCATCCAGATTTTAGTCTCTTGATTACACATACGATTGAGCAAGAAGGTGTGATAATCAACCATAGCTTGGCCTTCAGGTTCTTCTGCAGCGGATGGAGGAGGATCGACCTTGTTCGCAACCCTCTGGATGTAACTTAAGCCGATATCTACGTATGCAGCGTCCTCGTCGCGCTCTTCTTTCATAGCGTCAATGAGGTGTCCCATCTGACCAAGCGCTCTTTTAATTGCTGCCTGGGATAAATCTTTCCTCTCTGCTTCAGAAGCAGCAACACCACCTCCACTTTGACTAGTCTGTAACATTACATCAACATCCGCCTCGAAGAGAGAGTCGAGATAAAGTTTGGCCTGAGAGTTGTGCCTTTTAGCAAAATTCTTCACGTCATCAGCATATCGTCTAAGCATGATTCTTGCCACCTGATAATGACAATCACACCATGATGGTATTATAAACGATGATCTAAATCACAAATATACAAATAACGTTCTAAACCACAAAGAAAAAATCCATGACACACATATCCACGCTGCTTCATTCATAGGTGGTGGTGGTGGTGGTGCTGCATAAAGTAGTAGTAGTAGTAGTAGTAGTAGTTCTAGTAGGTTCTAGCTCTCTGATCCTGTTCCTCTTCTTCAATCTTCCCATTCCCCCTTAAGATTAATTCTGTGGGTGCCTGACCTCGCTCTGTGTCTTGTGGATGCGCCTGCACATCGAAGGGCACGTCGCCTCCTCTGCCTTGTAAGGACTATTGTCCTTGAGATCTAGCTTGAATTCTTGCATAATAGGCCTCAAGTTGCCTGCTTTGTCCTCTTCTTTATCGTCCTCATCTTCCTCCGGGTAATGAAGCAATGGGTCGTCCTCATCCTCTGGCTCTTTATGCCATTTAGCATCAATATACTTCTTCATGGGCTGATTGGTGAAGGGCATGAGCAAATCGGTTGGAAATTCCAAGTCATTGTTCTCTACTTGCTTAGCATCTATTCCTTTCAATAAACGCTCCGAGCACTGAAGGTCCGAAAGTCTTGGTACAATAAACTTCCTTCCCTCGGGCTGAATTACGGGACACGTTTCTTCTGGAGGGTCGAGTTGGTCGTACTCGCCGTCAGGATACTGCAGCTTACGTTCACGATCCATGACGGGCAGCTTGGAGAACAGCCTCTCAAGAAGTGTGGCCAGCGGCGACACCTTCTCGTCTCCTTGGCACAAGACAGAGATTCGTGGGTGCTTATTGCGTCGGGTATCACGGAACTTGGGCAAGGCAGGAATAATGTGTTGGTTCTTGCCGATGATATCCAAGATAGAGATGAGAGGATTCCATCCTTCGTTACGATCGTGAAGTAACTGAGTCAAAAGGAGTGCAAGGCATTTCGAATCATCATTCCCACCAATCTTACATTTTGTTGTTCCGGTATATAAGTTGTAGATAAACAAGAATCCAAGCTTCCAGATTTGCCCTCGAGTGTTTTCGTATTGTAAAGGCTGACCCCTTGGAGTCAAGAATTTCTGTGCTGCTTGGAGTGCCATATACCCGCCATACGAAGGAGCAGCCTCATACATCACACTCAAAGATGCGACCCCTGACATTTATAAGAAATCAATTAAACGATGACTATAGCCAAATGACAATACCTGATCATGAGATAATGTAACACAAATAATCGCCTTTATCACCTCATCATCATCATCATCATCATCATCATCATCACAGCTTCTTATGCATATATGCATATTAACACCATACCGTCATTCGACATTGATGCCCCGCCAATTGCAGTTCTATTGACTCGAAGAGGCCATTTCTGCTCAGGAATGCGTGGCACAACAAAGCAAGGGGCGTTTTCCTGCCCCGATAACATTGCCTGAAGGTAGTGGATGCGGTTTTTGTTCAAGATAATTCCATACTCGGTGTACTTTCGCGGGTCGAAACGTGGGTCATTCGTATCACAGATGCATCGTTCCAGGATCTCGAGCTGCTGCACATGCGTTAAGCGACAGATGGAGGAGACGTGTTCCAGCTTGGTGACAAATCCGGTCATATCGTTCGTGAGGTTCCAAGGGAGAGGCACTTTACCTTCCATTACACGTTGGCATGCCGTGAACCCTTGGGGGCCGTTTGGGGCATTGCACTTGAAGTAGATCGTTCCTTCCTGCTTGTACTCTTTTCCAGTCACGTGACAGGTGAAGCTTTCGCCGTGTTTTAGGCTGTAGATATCCATGAATTGCTGGTTTGGCGAAGTGAGTGCCCCCTCAGAGTCAATCATAACATGTGAGATTGCAAGTCGAACTGCATGGGCATCAGGATGCTTATCGGAATTGCACTGCTTAAGGTCCATGAAGATCATTGCCTCCTCATCCAGGAATACAGCATCGGTGCCAATAGAATCGACAAGTCGAAATGCTGTTCCGTAGTCTCGGTGCAAGAAACGTAGTAGCAGCAGGTACAGAGCCGAGCTCAGGGTCGGTGTGAAAAGGAACGAGAGGGAGATGTGTACTGGATACAAAAAGTAGCGCTGAGAGAGCTGCTCTAGCCACGGACGGTTAGCATAGTTCATGACAAGCTCTGTACTGAAAGGTGCAGATTCAATGGGCGGCCTCACTGGATGGACACAGGGTACCAGAATCTTCATCTCTCCGTTGGCGTTCTGCATCAACAAAGAGTGGGGAATGCCTCTCAGTAGCGAGCAGGTGAGCATTGAACGTTCATTAGACACGAACAAGTCTGAGTGGTCCATAGAGTAGAGCTGTGTGCGTCCATCATGGTCCTTTCTACCCACAAATGACATCTTCAGCCGCGGTAACTCCACAAGGTCGATGTCGAAGTCACCGCCCTCAGGATCCGTACTGCGTGTCCAACATACCATATAAGATAGTTTCTCGATGCGTTTCAGCGTCTTGAACATATTGAAGATCTTGGACTTAGGCGGAGCATAGAGCATGTTTACCATCGTTAACTCTACCTCGTCAACCGACTTTACACGGCCATCATCACCCCCTTCGTTTTTGTCAGCAGGATGGGTGATATTCGTGAAGTCGTTCGAGCCCTGCGAGGAAATGGCGGGGCCAAGCTTTAGATCATTCATCTCGCCCTGAAGTTGTTCCATGGCCATCATCCTAGCCTTAAATAGCTTGTAGGGCACCCTTGTAATTCGTGCACAAACGCCTGCTTCCTCGAGTGAGCCGACCTTACGCAACCCTTTCAGATCGATACATAGAATAGGGCCCTTGTCGTCCCCAATCGGGTAACCGTGAATGTTATCGTTAGCGTCCTGCCAGAAACGATGAGTTTCGAAGAGACAACTTGGTACAATCCCGTACAACAGGCGTTCTGGAATAAGCTGCTCCTCAGTACCAGAAAGGTTTCCGTGGTAGTCACGATGGCGTGTAATCACGCAGGAGACGCCTTGGGCCCGATCGCCGCTCCATGGATTTCCAGCCTCATGTCGTCCCCAGGATACCCACATGCTCTTTCTCTGGCCAACAGGCGGTTGCAGATCACGAAGAGAGTATCGGGCGTCGGTCGAATACACAAGTGACCGGTAAAATCTGCGCCCATGGGACATAACATCGTATATTTGGATCATTTGTAGCTCCTTGAACACGAATATCTCTTTGATAGTTCCCCCTTTCTTTGGATGACTGGCGATCATGTAGCATACCTGCGCGTTTGCTTCAAGCGGCTTTTCTGGCAACCAGATTGGGATTGGAGGGTTTGGAGGTGGCGGAATAAAGAATTTTTTGCGAACCGGCTCCCAAATCGGCAAAATCCAACGCTCTGACTCTTCAAGTTCAGTAGGGTCGTACTCCCGCATTAGCTCCTGCTCCGCAAGACGTGGATCTGGTGTGCGCCAATGTTGGATGTCGTGTTGTCGGCCCACTAGACGTACCCACTCCCTGTGCTCTGCATCCTGGATTGTAGCTGCCTGCATGCTCTTACTACCGAAGATCATAGTCACATCGGGGTTTGCGGCAATTGACTTGGAGAGCGCTTTTAAGTGACTTGAACGCAATGTAAGCTGAATTATCTGCCAATCAATCTCGACACCGAGTTCTTTGTTGTCTTCGACCTCGCGTACCTTGGACTCAGCGATCTGATAGAAACGCGATCGGGCTGTCAACACTGTGAAGCGCCCTACAGATCGTGCTCCTCGGATATACGCCCAGTTTCTTGCAGATTTTTTCCCTCCAATCAGTTTACGAAATCCAGTACCGGTCGATACACGCACGGCAGCTTCCATAAGGTCGTTGAGCGGAACTTGGTCGAGAGAACGTGTGTACGTTACTAGTCGCCGACGCATTACCTGCAACAGTTCATACAGCTCGAATTCTGGAATCTCCATCAGTCCCATGTTCCATGTGTGACGGATGGTCAAAAACACGAATCTGTTTATCACCCAACCACAAGAGGAAGCATCAATGAGAACACAACATCAATGAGAAGTAACAACTAAGGCCAAATGAGTACCCATCGCCACTGTGGGCCCCACAGGCGATAATACTTGCATAATATTGTTTAAAAATGTGTACACGCAGACTTGGGTCACACACCACCACCACCATACTGAACGTCAACAGTAACAACACAAATCAACTATGCCATTCGCACATTATTTCAAATCAAAATACAAACACATGCACTCGAACGCGTTAGCGTACGATTAGTCTAATTAATGCTGCTAATTTACAGTGCACACACACACACACACACACACAGAGAGAGAGAGAGAGAGAGAGAGAGAGAGAGAGAGAATTTAAATATAATATCGCATTATCCCTTGTTGTTATAATAATGTCATTGTGTCACAAACCCGCAAAGCAGCGTTGAAGCTATCTCAGGTGTGAGCTGTTCTAGTTGCACATTTCGGTACATCAGTAAGAGGTGCGTGTGCATACGGCACGCGACTTTGGTGTTGCGATCAACCACTTCATCGTCTTCCTTGCCTTGAATTTCGCGCATTGCTTCATTAATATAACCCTCGACTATCGTGTGCATACGGCCTCGGAGTAAGGCTCTAAGAGCCGTGAGATATCCCTCAAGCTTAGCCACCACGTTGTCGGTCACGTTAACATCACGCATGGGAGTTCGGATGCACTCATGTGTACCCCGTGCAATCTGGATCATGAAATCCACGTAGCTGTCGACTCGACAACCGAGCCTGACAATATACAGGATGATATCAACAGTGCTGGCTTTGAATGATCCCGTATCAAGATCAATTGCAAATTCAAGCAGACGGATAACGCTCTGCATCACAGCATCTGGGGAACGATGGAGTTCGTTGATTAAAAGGCCGTAGGGAGTTGCGAGTAGTTGTGAGTTACGGGTGGGCACCTCCTTCGGCTCTTGGTTCACACCGAGAGGTAGATACGAACCTGGCTCAAACATCACGGAGTCAAGCAGATCACGCAGCTGTTTGGATCTGAGAGCGTGAATGCGGTCTTCAGTCGCGAAGAAGGAGATCACGAGTGGCACTCGCATATAGGGAACAGTAAGGTACGACATTAGGAGCTCGGAGTCCTTCTGCCCTATGACAACGCGTGGCACTTTTTCCTCTTTGAGATTGCCCTTTTCGTCCTTGACTTCACGGATTTCGGAGACTGGGAAACCCGGGAGATTCTTAATGTGAAGGACATCGTCCTCAGTATTAACTGTGTGGCCTGTCAGCTTTGAGGGGTCTGCAAAGGTCTCAAATCGGTGACCCCATGGAATTCCTGGTCTTGGGCGGCAGAACATTGGAAACTTCGGTGGGAGGAGGGTCGATACCACTTCAAAGCCTCTGGGTGTAACACGCCAATTTAGCTTTGCTTGGGATTGTGCATACGGTCGTCCCGCAGGAGGGTGTGCCTTTGGATCTGTATTCAAAAACCACTTGAAGTAGTACGCAACATCGCGATAACATTGGAGTTCTGGCCAATTCTTAATGATGAGACCGCCACATAGGTACTTCGGGTGATTAGGTTGGGGGAATGCCCATTCTCTTCCCAAAGCGCCAAGCCACTCGAGCTCTGTACCCCACATGTTAGTGTATGAGTCTTCCCATCGCATTATCTGCACAAACTTATGCTCCTGCTGATACATGAAGTAATCCAGTACAGCTGTACGTGCGATGTTCAGCTCGGGACTGTGCACTTCGATCGTCTCTGTTTGTGAAGGAAGCATTCCCACTGACAATCCATATTGCGTGCCGCCGCGTCGGCCCATTAAATACAAGCACAACTCGGACGGATCATCGGTCGCTTCCTTGCGCATCATGACGTCAGCAATCGCTGTGATGCACGCAGGAATTATGATCCTTACTGCATCTAGCGGACGATTGTTTTTCAGCGAAAGTACCGAAGATACGAAATGCTCCATAATTCGCTGACATAAGAATAAAACATCAAGCTGGCGACCGTACACGACTTGAGTGTTCCACACACAGTCGTCATAGTCTTGTGCATTCTCAGATTTTGGAACCGGGAGCACATGCACAAAAGTATGCTGGATCAGAGCGACCTTTAGAAAATTGATATTCTTAACGCAATGTCCTTGAACCGCGGTGAGAGTACACATCTTATCACACCACCGTAGTGCTGTAAGGGCCTCCTCGAAGCTCGTCACCGTTCGCTTCACCTGTAGGAAATCGATGGGTACATACGAAGGAATCTGGATAGGAGCACCAGCCAAGCCGTCAACACTGTCTTTTCTCAAAAGGCGGTCAAAGAGAGGCTGATAATTCCATTGATCCTGAACCGACAAACTGCGACCATCCAGCCTAAGCTTATCAGGAGGGTCGATAGAGAGCTGCTCGGTGCAGGGAAGGTTCATTGCTAGTTGATGCGTCTCGTCTAAACGCTTCTTTACCGCAGCTAGATGCTTGGCCGCTAACAACTCACGTTTGCTACGCTTGACAGCTGCATAGGCGACTTGCTGCATTGCGATCTCAACTAGGCGGAAATCTGAGCCAGAAAGTCCCATTCGCATGGACGAGAAGATCCTCAAATCGTTGTAAGCCATCTGTAAATATTGTGCACGCACGGCAAAAGACACTTTCTTTGCTTGTTCATTCGTGAGACCCTTTCTTCGCATCATGTAATGGTAGGATTCGAGGAGGACACGATAGTATGCCATATTGGCACGTTGGGGACATCGCCAGTCAACTTCTTCACAGTCGGAGGTGTATGTCACTGCATGCTCAAGGGGTAGGTCGATCAGGTACGGCAGCAACCAGTCGTAGACCTGTATGTAGCACCACACCATCATCCATTATCACTTACACTACTCGACAAACGAACGACAGGTAATAATGCGTTCCAATAAAGCGCATACTTCTGTTGTCGAAAGCAGCGTATAATACTCGGCCATATCTGTGTGAGTGCGTATGATGCTGTGTATGTTTTTTGTCTATGACGTGAAGAGACATACCTTGTCGGGCCCAGCTCTGAGAGTGTTGAGCATGAAGAGGAGGGACCAGAAAGCATCTTGCTCAATCTTTTCTTGTGGGATATCATCAAACACAACCACTTGTTTATAGCGAAGCTTTGGCTGTACTTCAGCGCTACATTCATGGTATGCCAGACCCCAATGTGGATCCGTGTTAACGATCACGAAGCTGATATCCAGTATCACACACAGGACAGCAATCAATAATGATTATGCGGAAGGAACACAGTAGTCTTAGTAGTAGTAGTAGTAGTAGTAGTAGTGGTAGTAGCACCGAGTAGCACTTAGGGGAAATAATATGATGAAAACAAATACACACACACACACACACACCGATAGTTATCGCTGAAGTCATCCGCACGCTCGAGAACGTAGACGTATGGCCTGCCGCCAACTCCACCAGGAATGACCATCAGCTCCCCTTCCTGCAGGGCCTCGAGGTGCTGAATTCGAAATTTGCGGATGAAAGCAACAAGCTGTTGACCACCTTTCATTGCAATGGCATGCTGTTTGGAAAGACTGACTGCATTTTGGAAGACAGTGTTCAGCGTATCAAGAGACTGCAACTCATCCTCATCGAGTCCATCGAGTAAATCCCGCTGATCTCGAAGCATGTCCTTCACAACCATCGAAAATACGTGAAGGCATACGCTTAGGCTTCCCCCTTCTAAACCAGTCTTTTCTAGAAAAGCGTCACCAAACTCGGCACCGAAGGCGGGATGCATCCAAACTGGAGGTGGTTTCTTGTATAGGGGCTGCAGGGATAGAGAAGTGAACAGTTTCCGCTTCTTCTCTTCTTCCTCTTCAATGATCGCGGAATAGATGCGATTGGTGAAGTTGTTCTCTTTAACCTTTTCAGAAGTCCAGCATTCTCCGCGGACTTCAGCGTAGCGAAGCTGAATCTTATCGAAAACTTTCTTCTCGTCGTTTTGAAATAAGCGAATGTGCGAGGTCGCCATTGCAAACCTACCGTCCTAATTTTAATTTAAATGAGCTCTAGGAAGAGATAATTGATTCAATGACAATGTCCTCTCCTTTCTTTCTCTCACCCCCCTTCCGCCTCTCTCTCTCTCTCTCTCTCTCTCTCTCTCTCTCTTTCAACGTGTAAATGTGGCTCTCTATGCAAGCACATGAAAATATTTTTAGATCTTCAGGAGACTTCATCAAAGTCGAATACCTTTGTATTTAGAATTGGCTTGTCTATAGATGCACATTTCTTTCCATTAACATAGGTTGTAACTTTACGGGTGCCGCTTTGGAACCCGCCACCGGAGGTGATGACCACACGAGTCCATTTCCCGGGCTTGATTTTCGTAAGACCGCGAATGCCAAAGTACCCAACACCGCCGTCGTCATAGACTTGGATTTCCCCTGTTATAAGGTTTAATTCGAAGAAAGATAAGTCCATTTGTGTAAATGGATAAGTCCATTTGTGTAAATATCCAGATGCTACACAGACTTCGAACAAAAATGACAAAGAAACCTGGCGAGATGATCGAACGGTCTTGTTTGTCATTCAATGAAACAAGAAAGAAGTTCTTCTTGGGAAGCTTGTTTAGCTTGATGTCCATCGTGAGCGTAAAATCGTTCATCATATCGTTACTTTGATTTGGCTGTTAAATGATCGGAACAACGTCATATCGTGACAGCAGAACCATTCTAAAATGACTTTCACCGTCATATTCTCCAAGTCCAGCAGAATATGAGAGCCAGGGTCAACGATTACGCTCTGTGGATTAGGATAGGCATGTTTTAAAAAGATTTATTAGGAAGGTATTCTCTATCATTGAACTTACCGAACTTTTATCGTGTTCAACGGTGATGTTCGTCTTTCCTCCAACGACTCGTGCCTTCTCAGGCATTGCACCCTGAACATGATGAACCATTAAACGATCATGGGACCGATTTTGGTTGAACACGCGAATATCTTAGGGTACCTTTCGGAAATCGAACTGGCGCAAAAGTCCTTGAGAGGGTTTCTTTTCCTAATAATTTCAAGTGAGGGTAAGTACCACCATATGTTTTTAGCTTCTTTGTGATAACCTCTTCCTTTTCATCGCCTTTTTCTTCCTTTGTCTCGTCAACATCCTTGACATTATCGAGATTGTCGAAGTAGCGATCGGAGCCCTCTCGGTCCTGAGCACCTCCTGTTGGAAGGCCCTGCGAGGACATCTCGATGGAATTTTCTGTGAGATAACGTTGTGAGGATAGCGGAAGATATTTTGTTTTGTTCGAGATTCTTTCACAAGCGACAGGATTTTGGAGTTGTCGCACCACATATTAGGGTGGTCTAAATGTTCTTCAGGTGTCAGTTTGCTTTTCACTGTTGTTTTCTCGTGTCGCCATCAAAAAAGAAATGCAATTCACTCAACATTTAAAAATTCATCATTATTTCTGGTTCCTGCCAGGGTGCTCCTTCGGACGACCCGACCGTGGACCATCGTGTCGACATGCTAGCATGGCCTTCAGGAGATTCATTGTCAGAGTTCACACATTGCGTCGCCGTCACAACACAGCTAGTCGTCTTGCCTCAAAGACAAACAACCAGTTTGCCAATTCTCAAATCAATGAAGAACCTCTCTAGCCCATGGTTGTTGCGCGTAAGGTGTTCACAGGCCGAGGCGCTACGTGCACAAGTAGGCAGGGGGGGGGGAAGGCACGTTTGCTTCCTTTTGAAGAGTTATGTTTATTTTCATTAAAGATCACATTTTTATTAAATCGTGCACTGCGTAATCATTCGCGAAGCTTTCGCGAATGCCGCCGCACGTGGGGCAGCACACTTCCGGTGTGCTGCCATGAGTCCCGCCGGAACCCACGTGCCTATACTGTATTAATATCTACGTTATCTATATTCTATATCCGCGACAACCCCTTTGTTGTCGCACGTGACTTGTGCTCGCGTAGTAGTACGCGCTACACCTCCCCCAAGTCACGTTGCTCCTTCCTTCCTTCCTTATTCCCTTAGACCTTTATCGCTTTCGGAACTTCACCAACCACCAGGTAATAGATTCCTCTCTAACCTTATCTCCTTTGTCGCTTACCCAGAACTCACCTTCGTCCTTAGGTTCGTGTCCATACCAGCCCTCTGCATCAAGGTCCCCCAGGACCTTATACCAGTGCTCAAAGGGTAAGTCGGGAACAGCTAGGTAGAGTAGCTGATATTTTCCGTCCTTTATTTTCATAGCTACCCTCTCCATATTTCGTAATCCAGGGTAGCCTAGATAGACAATCTTCATGCGCCAATCGTCGTTCACCCTGACCTTATTGTTTCCATATTCCACATCGAACTTAGGTCGGGGTCCTAAACAAGGCATTGCTCGCTCCCACACAGTAGGGTTTACTTTAACATCCTCTAGGAGCTTCTCACCGATATCATAATTCTTTAGGTGACTGATGTGGCGCAAGGTGACCCTGTTCCCATCATAGATGTAGTACTGCTTCCTCCCCTTCCTCTCGGTAACCTTTGCAACGCCACCCCAGAAGGGGTCTTGTTTATTTCTCGATCTCAGATTTACCTTGGCCCTAACATACTGTCCTTCCTTTAGAACTCGGCCATCGTACGGGACCTTCTCGTCTTCGCTCTCGGTATCGTCGTCGTTGTCGTCGCCTTCTTCCCTCTCCTTATCCTTGATACCTCCCCCAGACGTGAAGGTGTCGTTTACTAACCCTTGTATCTTGTCTGGTGTGGTGCTATTTATCCTGCTTAGGTTGGCCAAGGTGCGGTGGAGTCGCTCTACCTTGGAGTTGGACTGGGCATAGTATACAGGTGAGGCATCAATATTAGGGTGTGGTAGCTGTAGAAGAGAGGTCTCATTATCCACATGTAACTTCTTTGGTATCTTGTTTATGCTAACTTCATCAGGGATAGCCTGGAGCTCAGACTCCCAGGTACGGTAGCAGTTAGTAAGCCTCTGCTTATATAAGCCTTTGTTCTTCTTAGCAACGTTGACCTTGATAATCTTTTTAACCCAGCACTTTCCAGTGGCCACATCAACGAAGGTAAGGTAGTGATAGCCATCGTACTTATAAACATCAATTTGCACGATATCTAAGAAGTTCCTTGCTTTGATTTTCTTAGATGCACGGCTCTTGCTGGACTCCTTGGTGGCGACACCTGCCGCCTTCAAGCTGGAGCACCTGCAGCCACGCAGGTATGTCCTTATCTCTTTTAGCTTGTAGGGCCAGTAGTAATGGTAGAGTAGAGCAGTGATATGGTTTTCTCCTACGTGTGCAGGTCCATGGGCGGTAAAGAGAAGGGCTCCCCTGGTCCGCCGTGGCACGTAGGTACGCCTAACATTATTAGTGTATACATATATCCTATCACTAAGTACCTCATGCTTGTGTTTGTATTTATCCAGGTGTTCTTGAAGGTGCTGGAGCTCCTCTGGCTCAGGCAGGAAGTCGCCGTCCTCGAAGGTAATCGCGTTAACCATAGGGGTGACCTGGGTAGGGACTTTCTTTTCGAACAGCCTGCTGAAATAGTCAGCAAGCTGCTTGTCTCCTGGTGCGTAGACCACTGTCCTCTTGTCCCTAAACTCTTCCGTGTCCGCCCTCATAGCTGCATACTCATCGTTAGGCGCTTCGAGCTTGCGGTCGATGCCTAGGAGGGGCTTGTGGTCAGTCATTAAGGTGAAGCTGGGCACCGACAGCAGGTAGTATCTTAGTTTCCTCTGCGCCTCAGTCATGGCTTTATACTCTCCTTTTGTAGGGCTGTACTTGGCCTCAGCTGCTGTGCAGGCCCTGCCCCACACCCGTATGATCTGCTGGTCTTGGGTAAGTACAGCAGCCATACCTAGCTTAGACCAGTCTGTCCATAGGGTAGCTGGTCTAGTAGTGTCTAGCTTAGCATTCAATAGGGTGTTGCTGCATAACTTTATTAGGTTATCGAAGTGGGCATCAAGGCCAGCCTTGGCCCACACCTTAGCGAAGCTGAGGCCTACAGAGTTCTCCTTCCGGTAAGCAGTAGTAAAAGCAGCTGCAGTCCTAGCGTAGGTAGGGGAGAACCTACGTAGTATCCAAGCTGCAGTCTGCAAGAATGACTTTAACTCCTTTGCATTCTTAGGTTTAGGGGCTTGCTGTAGTGCTGCTACTTTCTCGGGGTTTGGGGTGATGCGGCCTTGCTCCAGGTAATATCCACACCACTTGATTCTTGTAGCTAGGAATGTACACTTCTGCAGTCTAATAGTAAAACCGAAGTGTGCAAACCTAATAAATATATTTTCCAGGAGGAAGATCTGAGCGACGACTGTGTTGGTACATATTATGTCATCATCCACATACACAAACACAAACACCCACAACACAGACGCCATCCCATCATGTGTGTATGCCCTGTAGTTCTGACTACTGAACGCATCCCCTGATATGCTTAGGCCGTAAGGGAATACGACGAAGTGCCACTTCCTGTGCCTGCTGGAGAACGCGGTAATGGGGCGGGAGGTTTTGTGGATGGGTGTCTGCATGTATGATTCATTTTTATCTAGGGAAGAGTAGTATTTGTATCCTATGACGTGTTCAATAACGTCATCTATCCTTGGTGTAGGTGTCTGGATTCTCTTTATTACTCGGTTGTGGCGGATGAAGTTGTGCGCCAGGCGGAAGAAAGGGTAAGTAGGTTTCTTAGCTAGCACATGTCTCACGTTCCATGGTGAGTTGCTTGGCTCTATCTTCCCTTCCTTTGCCCATTCATTGATCTGCCACTCCATCTTTTCCCAGTCCGCTTCCGGTCGCCTATGTTCTGGGTCATTGATGATGCACTCTTCGTATCCCTCCTTTAGCTCGATCTTTACTGGGGTAAGTTTGCTGGAGGGCTTCGTCGTCGGCTTGGTAATGTCAGAGTACTTCTCGTTTAATATTTTATCAATGTACTTTTTGCCTTTGTCGATATCCCAATCATCAGCTGGGGGGGTCTTGTCCAGTAGCTCCGTTATCTGTCGGATGGTCTTGCCGGGGTTCTTCTTCCGTAGCTCGGTAGGTGTAGGTAGCTTGTTGTCCGCTAGGTCCATAAACTCTAACGCATTAACGCTTGACTCAGAGGTCCACTCGTCAAGCCGTATCATGTTCTGGCTGATGGTCCTGCCTGACTTCTTTGGTAACTTAGCATAGTATATCTTGTGATTGTAGAATGATATGATCCCCCCTAATTTTTCTAGGGCATCCTGTCCGAGGAGTAGTTCCATGGATAAAGTCATGGCTACTCGGGTCTTGATTTGGGTCTCCGCGTCGCTGCCAGGTATCTGTAGCTTTAGCATTAGCTCACCGACGGTCTTCATAGAAGAGCTTCCGTCTGCTTGAGCATATTTACGTTCTTTCTTAGTCACTTGATCCAATAGTCCTAACCTTCTTACTGTGCTTAGGCTTATGAAGGACTTCGGCATGCTGCCACTATCCCAAAGGGCAGGTAGTTTCTTGTAGTCTCCGTAGCTGTCTTTAACTTTAACCTTGGTCATAGCAACTTTGATAGTCCTGTTAGCGTCTTCGTCATTAATGTTGCATACTCCTAAGTTCTTTATGTCGTCTAGGGTCATGGGCTTGTCTTGGTCCTGCGTTGCTGGTACTGCTGTCTTCGTCGGCGCCTGCTTAAGGTGATCTAATATTCCGTTTATCTGCTGCTGTATAGCATTGATACTGTTCTGCTTCTTGTTCTTATATTTATTGTTCTTCCCGTTGTTGCTGCCTTGCCATTTGCTGTTGTTATATCCTTGTCCTCTGCCTTTCTTTCTCTTTAACTTCTCGTAGTGTTCGTTGAGCTGCCTGATCGTCATCCTGGGTCGTCCTTCTTTCCTGTCTCTGCAGTCTTTAGCGGTGTGTTTCCCTTTACGTGAGCAGTATCCGCAACGTCGGTTACCTTCCCTGTCCTTGTACCAGTCTCGCTGCGGCTTAATAGCGTTAATGTTTCCTATGCCAGGTACCTTAGGGCTGGTAAACTTGCGGTCCTGCTCCTGCTCGCGTAGGGATATAGCCCGCACTGCTGCCTCCATCGTGGTGTAGCCTTTCTCCGTAACGTAAGTGGATTCCTTTATCTTTAACTTGAACTCTTCAAACCTTGCCTGATCATCACCTGTGTTGTAATTAAAATCATGTAGTTCGTCGATCATATCCTGGAAGCGCGTGGCAAAGTCTCTAACAGGTTCTCTCTCATGCTGCATCATTGCTCTGTATTTTCTAATAGCCTGGGGTAGGGAGTTAGCATCCTGTTCATTTACAAAAGCCTTCATTATCGCCTCAACGTCTCGTAGCCCACTAACTGTAGTGTGTATTTTCTCCAGCTGCCTGATCCGGGTCCTGCCTGTCTCGTAAAGGTCCATGGCTTGCTTTATTATAGCTAGCCATTTGAGCTTGTCGTTTTCGGTGGGGTTAGGGGTAAAGTCGCAGAGTATACTCCTAGCGTTCTTCCACCACCTCCTTGCCTCACCTCTTTTCCCGTTGTATTTCGTTATCATAACCGGTGCTGTTTTAACAGACATGAACTGGGTGTTCCGCTGTACCGGCTGCTGCTGCTTGACGGTGCTCTGGGTCGTCCCCCGCGAGGCGCCCAGACCCCCGTCGTTCCTAAACAAAGCTGCCCACTCTGGAGGTAAGTCTGCTTCGTAATCCATGATGTCCTGCATGATAGCTGCCCAAACATCATGTGTCTGATACTTGTATTCTATCGATACTTTCAGTTTGGCGTAGTTGCTCGCCCTGGGTCGCAAGGCTCGTAATGCCATTACGACCTTCTTGCTTTCGGCGGCCACGTCCTCGTCGTCCGCCTCGTAGAAGTTCTCCAGTGCCTCTGCTGCTGCATCTGCTTTCTTAATCCCGGGTGCTGGTCCCGGCGGTGCCTGTGGAGGTGTTCCTCCTCCTTCCTTAGCGTCCGTATCGCCCTTCCTTTCCTGTTTCTGCTCGTGCCCTTGTACGGCCTGCGAGCCAAAGTCCTGCTGTTCTTCTAGCTGCTGTAACATTGTTAGTCAAATCGTTTCCCGTGTGTGGAAGCCAAAGGTTGTTGCGCGTAAGGTGTTCACAGGCCGAGGCGCTACGTGCACAAGTAGGCAGGGGGGGGGGAAGGCACGTTTGCTTCCTTTTGAAGAGTTATGTTTATTTTCATTAAAGATCACATTTTTATTAAATCGTGCACTGCGTAATCATTCGCGAAGCTTTCGCGAATGCCGCCGCACGTGGGGCAGCACACTTCCGGTGTGCTGCCATGAGTCCCGCCGGAACCCACGTGCCTATACTGTATTAATATCTACGTTATCTATATTCTATATCCGCGACAACCCCTTTGTTGTCGCACGTGACTTGTGCTCGCGTAGTAGTACGCGCTACATGGAGACTTGAGTCTCTGTGCGTGTGCACGCTGCGTGCAACAGCACCAATGTCTTCACACGTGTCTTTCTCTGCCAGTCTTGTCTCTGCAAGCTCTCTTTGCGTGCATGGTCTTGTTGATGCGACTGCACTTGCTTCGTAACATCACTCCTCATTGCTCGTTCACGGCGTCAGGGAGCGAGGTGCATGGAATTGAGCAATTCTGGTGGTGCTTCTCTGCTTCTTCGTCCACACGTTGCTGCAGGCTTGGGAACACTTCATCACTCATTCGGACAGTTCGATCACAATGCATGGAGACGCCAGCCCAGCAGCGCATGCTGGCATGCTAGCATGCACGATTGTGATTGTTCGCCATTGTTGCTAGCAGGCTAGCGTTGCGCCAATCTGATGCTCTGCAATGCTGCGATGTGCAGCGGCATCAGCATGTGTGCCACATGTCAATGCTATGATGCACTCAATGATCGACGACAGTGTTGCACAAGCTGCAGTCAACCCATGGCATTGCAGCCGCAGCAGATCATTCTAGCGCATTGGCTGGAAGAGGACCGCGCGCATGTGCTCGTTGCGTTGTGCAAGCTAGCTTGTGGTGCGTTGCGATTGCTGCTGCTTGGTCGTCATGCACGAATGGAGATCGAAAAGATCGATCATGAAGACAAGAAGTGGGCACGATCGTTTTTGCATGCACACACATGCTAGCATGTGGCTCAATGCCATGATGAATCTGCTGAATTGTGGAAAATGCGCAAACTTGCTCACTGGCCATGCTCGTGCTAACTCAACGTGACAGACCAGCAATGCCATGCAACACACCAATCACATTGTCCTAATGCACATTTAGACATCACTGCAATGCATTGCATGCACACCATTCATCAATATCGATTCCCTTCAAAACACTGGATGTGAAAACAGTCACCATTCTCCACTTCCATTCCATGCACGAAAGGTGCTGCTGACATTCTTGATGATGCTTTTACGTTTTTTTCATGGACTAGATGGAACATGTAGACCAAAATATTATTAGCGCAATGAACAAATACAAAAGAAAGAACATGATGATATCCGGGCATTTTTTTGTGAGGCCTGATTCAGTCACATACCTCCCAGACTGAGAGCTTCTTCTTAGGGAAAAATTTGTGAGGCTGCGATGACTTCTTGATTTTGCCTTGATTTACAATATTGAATCCTCGATTTCTGATCGAAAAATTATTGCCGAGATCATCTTTACGATCTACTTTCTCATAATAAATGCGTTTCAACAGATTCCAACTTTTCTCAAGGAATTTGACATTCTTCCTCTTACCTTTCACCTTGATATCTAACATAGGACACGCGCGCCATTCTCCTATTTTCAGAAATATCCTGTTCACGGTCTCCCCTGGCCTGTATTTTCGAGAATATGGGTGGATAATTTTCGTCGTAAGAAAAACATAACTCCTACACAAGCAAAATGCTACTCTTAAATGCGATACCCTATGCTCGCTCTGCACTTTGTAGTTTCTCTTATGGATGTTCCGACGGCGATCAAGCAAGTGTTCGTGATGACCAAGTTGCTCTGAGAGAAAAATAGTAGACGATACATATATTAATTCTCTTCGATGTGAAATTTAAATCTGTGGACCTTTCTGATACACATCGCCATTGATTATATTATAGAGCATTCCATCACTAACTTTATACCTGGACAAACAATCGAAAAGTGTTAAGGGATCATGATCCTACCCAACTTCATCGTTTTGTTGGCCAGACGATAATGTGTTTCAATTTAGAAAGAAAGATTTGATTATGGATATTACGATAATGGCAAGCGGTTCAACATCGTCATGTTGTCGTCTGCAGTTTTTTCCTCACGGGTTCTGTACACAATCAAAAATAAAAACCTCAACTTTAGCAAGGTCTTGATTTTATGCAAAATCCATTGTTGAAATTTAGTTTGCTTACTCACCGAAGAAATTTTTCTTCCTTTTCCTTGTCATAATGGGCTCCTTTGATGAGATCAAAGTCCCTTTTCACATGGAATTTCTCGGCAGCAATCTTCCGAGATGCGGCTTGATCCTCCTCAAAATGCTATGATCCAGAGCGGGCAAAGATTAAAATCAGTGTGAAAGATTCAGTATAGAATGCTGGAAATGTGTGGTGTATAAATACTACTGCCGGTACTACCTGGTCATGATTCTCTACGTATTTATTGCTGACAATATCAAAGTGTCTGTAGTCCTTTTGTGCACGTAACCCAACACTTGTACGTAGCTGAGGATCAACTACCATTCTAAAAGACAGTAGTGTCAAGTGAGATGTTGAAATCTTACAATTTCACCATTTTTTACTGAAAATGTGTGTGAAAGAGAGTGTGTAAGAGAGAGCACATGTGATTGTGCGTAGAAGGTTACCCGGTAACTCGGTCTTGATTTGTTACTATGTTGTAGCCAACACGCGTAATATGCTTGCTGTCGATAGGCTTTCGCGTCTTAACTCCACTATTGGCTTTGATGGGACTAGTGACTTTGTTGCTCAGCATATGGAAGCCACGGTCAGTTTTATCGTATTTCTCCTTTTTAGAAACAACAGAATGAGTGTGTACGGTATTTTGTCTAATGCTATACAAATGTGGCAAAATGCTTGTATTTGCATTTTCCTAAATACTTTGCTTCAACTTCCCTGATTCCTACTAAGTAATATGCAATATTTTTGGTAATGGCACAAACAAAGCACCATCATGAAAAGTAACTGATTATTTTTTGTAATGCGAAGATAAAAACCAACCAAAGCTTTTGAGCGTGTCATTTCAAGATTTGCCCCAAAACTCTGAGAGAAAAGCTCTTCTTTCACCGGATCCTTAAATTTTTGGCGGATTATATCGAATTGCTCCATTGATCTCAACTTCTCATGGTTAAACCGTGTGGGCACACTATACACTGCTCCCGTGTCTGTGGACGAAGATTTTTCGCGGTATTGGCGCATAGATTCCTACACAAAACGAATTCACGTGCGACACATGAATCGGGGTGTGGTTTTACGTAGAATCTAAAATTATGAAGCAGTTTGTTGTTCATATAGAGGAAATATAAAAAAGGATCTCGATGGATGAAGCCTACCCCCCATGAAGAAGGTTCATTCTTTGCGCTCTTCATAGCTTCCACCCACGCGATATCTGCAATACTTTTATCGCGTGCAGGGGTTGGTGGGTGGTTGGTGGGGGAGGCAGACAATCGTTGTTGCTGATCCAGGTCTGGGTAATGCAATGCGTCGTTTCCTCGACCCGAAACCGACTTATGGAAGAAATTTGTAGTCATAGTGTCAAAATGGCATGTATTTGTGATTAAAATGTCTCTCCATATGTTGTCGCACATGAAATTGGGATATAGCATGGTATTCGACATGGGCGACAAAGAACTAGCTTGGGGCAGGCCCTTAATGAGTCTACCCCTCCTCGTAGGTAGTACTCGTACCGACGACGACGACGACGACGACGGGTATCATCATCATCATCATCATCATCATCATCGTCATCATCATCGACATTAACAACAAAGAGCTTAGTTAGCTGACAAGTGTTCACACCTAGATAGACAGACATACAGCCAGGGGTTATAGAAGACAGACGACGACGACGACGACGACGATGAAAACTTACTCGATGTCTCGATACAGATAATCAATTAGTCAGAGGATGGTTGGCATCAAGTTGATGTGCAAACAATAAGCAGGTTCAAAAAGCGAAGGAAGATTGCATAAGGGACTCGGAGGAGGAGGGAGGAGGAAGGCAGGGTGGACCTCATGGGGGCTCAACTACCAAAATGCCAGGGAGGGGATGACGACGAAACACGTGAGATATATGCCAACGCCGAAAAGAATCGACGGTAATAGCACTAAGAGAACATAACTGAACTATTTTTTTTAAAGGATTGGTTGACGTCGTTTATGTCCACCGCCACCTTGTAATCATAAATAATGCAGAGTTCAGAAGACGCTGTATCACGCCACTTGGGTTCGCCAAATCAGGCAGCAACAAAGGTGATGGATGGTAGATTAGATGATGTATCCAGACTATTTTCCCTTCTTTTTTGTAAACTGCTAGGATTGTGTTTTTGTTCTTCATCATCATCTTCTTCTTCTTCTTTCTTTCAATCTGGTTCCCAAATCAGCATCTCCTGATGAAAAATCTATGCACAGATATCTTAAGGCATGGAGATTGTATGTTGACGTGAGGATTGCACGTGCTGCTCTTGGAGAGGAAGAGACAAAGTTGTTACGGATGATAGAACATGATGGTGATGGCAAGAAATCAGTTGTTCACGCAGGAAATAGTAAAGAGATAAAGCCAGCTGGGAGTTCTGATGTATCATTATTGACGATAGATGACACCCTCGCTTCTAAGCTTTCCTCTATCCCCCCTCGTGTTGCCTGCCGCTTGCTGGACGCCTTCAAATCGAATGTGATTATCAGCATAGAACATGTATCACAGACGGCGCCGATTTCACAACACAGATTAGCACGAGAAAACGTCGGAAAATGAACACTGCACCAGTGATAAGTAATGCCGCATTTACTAAATCCTCCTCGTGTGTTGCAAATTTGTTCGAGCAGGTTATCTGCATTGCAGAGGAACGACGAGAAGAATATCTGAACGCTCTCCAAGCCTTAGCTCTTGCACAGCAAAATGAGAGCGCCGCATTCGATATTAAGGGAGGCAGCAGGAAAGCTAAAGAGCTGCTTATTGAACGACCCACGGCCCTGCAATTCTCCACTATTCTGCCAACAATCAGGAGTACTACCAGGATCATGAAAGCTTATAATACTGATGATAATAGTGATGATGGTAACGATGATAATGCTGCTAATAACGATGAAGTCATTGCGGGAAGCAGGCACAAGAAGCAGAGTACAAACGATGTATATTCTACGAAGACGACTACTACTACTACTACTACTACTACTACTACTGGCGCCCATACCGCTAATGATCTCAATACCGTTAATGACAATACCGTCGTCTATACGAATGATCCTGCCCCCCCGCCCCCCACTCCCACAAGGGGGGATGACGGTGATGATGCTATGGGAAGAGGGAGAGGACTTGGGGAGAGCGAACTTGTCATGAGATTGCAGATAGACTCTAAAATTGATACGCTTTTGAGTGAGATAAGGACACTTAGATCAGAAACAAACAAGCTCTCTACTCGCACAATACTACATGCTGCTTCTACTAAAGAGAAGAAGGAAGATGATAAGCAGGAACAGCATCAGAAAAGTAGCACGATGATGCCTATAGGATTACAAGAGCATCAGGTGAAACCATTAACAGCAACATCACTGTCATCATCGTCTCAATTCGAAGTGTATTTTAACACAATTTCAGAGCTCATACACGTGTATACACATGTATATATATATATATATATATATATATATATATTTTTTTTTTTACGTACATATAGGTTCTCTCTCTCTCTATCTCTCTCTCTCTCTCTCTCTCTCTCTCTCTCTCTCTCTGTGTGTGTGTGTGTGTGTATGTGTATAATAATGATGTTATATTCTTCTAAAACGAAACCCCAATTAGGGACAGCAGCAGCAGCAAGATTATGACAAGGAGGAGGAGCTTCAAGGCGGGAAGGAGAGATTTTATTCCAAAGCTTATATTGAGGAGGGTCAGAGGCAAAACTTGCTGGAAACACAGCTAAAAGAGCTACAAAAGGTGAAGATATACAATATTAATTATATATATATATATATATATATATATTATATGATATTTTTCAAACCACCCCCCCCCTCCCCTTAAGAATGCTTTTTTTGGAAAGAGAAGAAACACCACATCACAATGATTGCTACTTGTTCGTGTAAAAGATGATTGTATTGACATAAAACCAAGCGTATATATTGAATATCATATAAATATATAAACAGATATCACGCACACACACACACTCACACACACACACACACACACACACACACACAACATATGCAGGCATTTGAAGAGGAGGTAGTACCGAAAAAGGAGAGGAATCTGCAAGCTGCTGAAATATTGATTTAACGCCAATTTTGACGTGTTTGTCTACTGCACACCACAGATTCAGAGATTATTATGTAAAATATCATATATGACTGACCACACGACGAAGATGACGATGACAATACATATAGTGTACGACCAAAATCTACGTGCTGTCATCACTCAGAAGGTACATTCCAGAGGAAGAGCTTTAACAGGTTGGAAGCAACTTGCAAGTGTGCAAAAAGCTGAAGGTCATATTACGGACGATGATGATAATGATGGTGATGATGATGATGTTTCAAATTAGAAGATAATGTATGCTACTACAGTATCTTACATAGATGTGATAGCGAGATGTGATGGATATGATTAAGTAAAATGGAGATTCACGAGTGCACATAACACCGTCACATCGTCTTTTTGATGCCTAACAGCTATTTAACCATACATACACGCTTGCTCAAGCCATCTTTCTTATCGTTGTTGTTGTATTATCACGCAGGAAACAAACTCAGGGAAAGTATTCGTGAGGTGAGAGTAGTGATGCTAAATAAAACTGATGATGGTGACTGCATTGAGTCGATTCAGTAAGATGTTGTCCTCCCTTTCTCATCAGTTGAGAAAGGATATCTCCCAGTTACGAATGCAGCAAAGAAAGAACGAGAATGGAAGGCATCAAGCAGCAATTACACATCCAATCCTACCACACACAATGTTCATGAAAGCAACCCGCCTTCTACAAAAGGTAGCAGTAGTAGTAGTAGCAGCAGCAGTAGTAGTATCACCACATATTCGTGAGGTTTTAATGGTGATGACGACGATGATGATGATGATGATGAGGTCAGGAGAGGAAGCGAAAATGAAACAAGAAGAACAATAGATACTTGTGCTTGAATATGCTGCCTCTACTACATCTATTGGTGCACATAATCATTATCATCACTACTACTACTACTACTACTACTACTACTACTACTGTCAATACTTCTACTAGCATTCCAGCTTAACGGATGGGATAAAAAGACTCAGAGTACATGCAATAAAGCAATTCGATCGGCATAAGGTATTGGTAAAGAGAATGGGACAATGATGATGCTTATAGCTTGTGTTTGCATGATGATGGTGACGATGATGATGACGATGATGATGATGATGGTGATGATGACTCAGCTGCTGTTCTGTATAAAATAAAACCACAGCTTGTAACAGTCAAAGTGCGAAAGAAAAATTGACTGCTGTCTGTACCTTAGCATGGACACAACACAAAACACACACAACACGTGTGTATATCTCTGGAATATCTATCGTCTAAGGAATCATGCAATACATAATAATCTATAGGCTGCGTGTTCTATTGAATGCAATCGAATATTAGAGGCTATTGCAGATGTACGACTACTATTACTACAACTACTACTACTACTACTACTACTACTACCCATATATATATTTATTTATATATATATATATATATATATATATAATTATCATCATCACCTCAAAATAAATAAACTCCCTACAACCAAACCCTGACCAACGACAACATATTGCTTTCCAAAATAGTACTAATATCCAAAGTCGATCGATGATCTTGCCTTCTATCTAGCAGTGTGCAATCAGTGATGATACCTCCTTTGAACCTATTCTGACAGTCTTCTTGTTTTGCTGGTGATAATCTCAATTCATAATAGAATAAGAAATACAATGTCGCATTACGGAGGCGATCTGACGTAAGGAGGAAAAGCAACATTGCAAATAAACACATGCTTAAAACAGAGATGTGCAATGGCCTCTTAGCAAAACAAACACAAACATAGTAGAGATGTTGTTGCGAGAATATACAACGAGGAAATGATTTCATTGTTATTGATTGCTTGGGAAGAAAGAAATACCGATAACTACCTACTTTTATGTTGATGTATAAGTTTTATTGCTATCCAAAAGACATCTCATTCCAACCTAGAAGTCCTGTTCTAAGAACCGCCCCCCCCTCACAATCAATAGACACTGCAAATCAAGCTAGAGAGTGAAATTGAACAGCGAAAGAACATGATCGATGAGATCAGGTCATACAACAACAACAACAACAACAAGTAGTGATGGTAATGAGGAATAGTCATGATGTGGTAGTAGAAGAAGAAGAAGAACTACTGCACTACAACTTCCTTACTCAAAATACTTCTTCCGTTTTTTATATCAATGCATTTTGTTGTTCCGAGGAAGGGGGTTAGGAGGGCAGGGGGGAATTCAGTCCTTACCTACAAATGTAGTATTATATGTCATTTATCTAATATTGTGTTATTATGATGTTTCATTGTACTTGTAGAATATCAAAAGGCAATATTCGTGTCTTTGCTCGCATTCGACCAATGAAACCTGAGGAATATAAGATCGATGAAGAAGCTAAGTTTACTGTTATGAGCGACGGTATTCATTGATTAGAGGACAAGCACTAACAGCAAGCAGAGTCTTTCTCTCTCTCTCTCTCTCTCTCTCTCTCTCTCTCTACACACACACACACACACACACACACACACACACACAAAGGGAGAGAAGGAGAGCGATTTCCAACCCCTTTGATTTCTCCCACAATCATGGTCGTCGTCATCATCTTCATCATCATCATCATCAGGTATTCAGTATAACCAAGAGTCGTTTCACCTTACCAGGGCATTTGGGCCTTCAAAAACACAGGTTGTTCTTTATAATAATAACAACTATATATATATATATATATATATATATATATATAGTAGTAGTAGTATATATATGTGTGGGGGGGGTGGGGGGGGGGGAAGGTTCGAGGTCATCTTTTACATGTCTCTGAGCTTGGCTTCTTTTTTCTGTGCAAACAGGAGGAAGTTTTCAAGGAATTTGAGAAGACCGTTCTTACTTGCATGGATGGGTAGTATATCGTCGATAATAAATATGGCAATATTAAGAAGAATCAACAATAACGTTAATTGTTGTTTTTACGATTTAAAGATATGACGTCTGTGTGTATGCATACGGACAAACAGCTTCCGGTAGTAGTAGCAGCAGTAGTAGTAGTAGTAGTAGTAGTAGTAGAGTGGTGGTAGTAGTACGTACTAGTTGGCTGCAGAGTCATCAGAAGATGGTTGGATTGTGTGTGTTAGTTTCCTTGCGATAGTTGTGTACTAGTACTAACTAATAGGAGGAGGAGGAAATGTCATAATTGTACTTTCTTTTCAAATCATCGTCTAGAAGGAAGAGATAGAAATCTGCCTACCCTGTCCTCCTCCTCCTCATCCTCCTCCTCCTCATCCTCCTCTTGCTGCTGCTGCTAAACATCGACCCATTTATTCGGGCTTGTTTATATTTGGTCATTAGCTGATTAATGATAATAAGAAGAAAACAGCAATGAACAAATAAAATAATTGAACTAAAATCCCACTATATCAATCAGGCAAGACCTTCACGATGGAAGGGGATCTGCAGGTATTATCACTAATTGTAAACAAAACACTTAAGTCATTGCTGTTACCAGCCTAGCGTGTCTATGCACATACACACACTTACTTTAAATTCACACTTACTTCCGTTGTTCTTGTGCTTTTTCTTCTTCTAAGGACCCTGAAAAGTGTGGTTTGATGCTACGCACAATCAACGGCTACCTAACGACTATCGAAAGGTATAAGAACAAGATTTACAACATTTCTTTGGCAGATGATACGCATGGTCTATCGAATGAATCCACGTACTAATTAGCACTAGATCATGATCGCCATCATCAAAGTTCATTCATCTTGTTTTCTATATATATAGATATATTCGTGCTTTCTTCTCTTTCTCACAGCTGACTTGCTTTAGAACATTAGTAGTAGTAGTAGTAGTAGTAGTAGTATTTTACTTACAATGATTATGATTATGACCATGATTGCTATTACTCTATTTTTCCAGTCGGAAGGAGGTTGGATGGAAATACACGCTCGTAGCGAGTGCAGTAGAGATCTACAAGGAGCAGGTGTGTGTTAGTAATCGATGGTGATTAAGCTGTTTGATGGATGATGATGATGATAAGATGCATAATATGGAAGTAGTACACAATTTACCAAGGCATTCACTAATCTTCTAACCATTCATTTTATTTGTCATGTGCGTACAAAAATTAACTCGGTGATATATCGGCTAATATCTTTGAAACACATTCAACCCTATTATCTGCGATGTCTTTCATGCATGATGCCTCTAGCTACCTAGCTGCTCGATGGTCCAGCACTACTGCCACTTCCACTACAAAACTACTACTAACACTACTACTACTACTACTACTACTACTACTACTACTTCGTGGACCATGAAGCTCAGTATGCTATTCAAAATGTATGCATAAAACATAGGTGTATGATCTCCTTGATCGAAATTCGAAATCTGGTGCTAGCAGTAATAGTAGTGGTAAAACTCGTGCATATCTTTAACTATTTTATGTACGTACTTCTCCCTCTCTCCATTAAACTAATTCTACTACTGCTGCCGCTACTACTACTACTACTGCTGCCGTTTCTTGATGAATGCAACGATATATTAGGATGTTTAAAGCTCTATAACAACAAGGATAATGACGTCTCTATTCCTGGCCTGAAGGAGGTAAATGTAGGCGCAAAAGGGTCCAAAAGAGAATGATGCTACCATGAGGGAGGGGAGGAGAGTAAGGAAAGAGAAAACCAACAACGATGTAAAGTGTTTTGACATTGTATTATCTCTCTCCTCGTGCTAACAACAACCAATCCCTTCTCCTCCCCCCCTCCTCCTTCCGAGTAGGAGATTATAAAGACTTCAGCAGATGCTATCTCCTTCCTCAAAAAGTCGATGAAGCATAGGACAGAAGGTATGATGATGATGATGATGATGATAAATGCTGCTACTATCGTGCTGCTGCTTGCTATCTTGTACTTGTCTATACTTTCAAGAAAACCAAATACTACAACTTGTGCACTGAATATGACGATTTAAGACTGAATAATGCCCCCATACTCTTGTTTTGTACCTTCTTTTGGAATGGCCGCACAACTTGATGATTTACATTGTTGCGAATTATCATTACTTATTATATAAACCACATTGGTTGATTTTCACCTTGATGGTGATACTACTCAGTTGCAAGTGATGAGTGACATATTACTGTTTAAGTTTATATGTGATTTAATGTCAATGCCTATGTAGAGCGTTCTTCCTTGTCATTTAATGTTGATGTATGTGCAGATTGCCCTTTCTTGACCAAGCAAAAATACATGGCACACACGCAAATATAACATATATATACTTTAGATATGTACAAACACACTACAAATATATATATATATATATATATATATATATATGTGTGTGTGTGTGTGTGTGTGTGTGTGTGCTTGTGTGGCATTATTACCACAAACAGGCCGCACTCTTATGAATCAAAGAAGCTCTCGATCACACGCAGTGATCATGGTGTCGGTAGTAGCAGCAATGTGACCTGATATGCATCGTATAAAACTCACTCAAAATTTGCAGCAGCCGCTCGCACATTTTTCTAATTGCTGATTCTAGAAATAGAATATGCAAGTGTGTTATGTGCGTGTATAATCTGCGTATTATTGAACAGTATATTGTTGATGCTGATGTTCACAGTATATAAGGTGCTGTTGTTCTTCTTCGTTGATTAGGTGATAGGAGCTCATGCTGAATCTAGTCGCCGCGTAAAGGGCCAATTGATGATGATAGATATGGCTGGTAAGTAAACTCACTGCAACACTGCGGACAATAACAAATATGTCATTATTTAGATGATCATCATCATTCAATTACAAGGTTCCGAACGTCTCGACGATAATACCAACCAGGATCATCTAACTCACGGGGTGCAAGATGAAGAACAACAACAAGATAGAATGCTTTCATACGCATCATCAATACATCTCACCATATATCATTCATTTCTCCGTACATTTATTGGTTGGTGTCGTACGATTAGTCCATTAACAGTGGAAACATCCAGAAGATGCGCCAGGCGTCTATTTCACAAACGGGTACTGCTACATTCCCACTACTAATAATATCAACAAAAACAGCAATAATAATAACAATAATAATAATAATGATGATGATAATAATGCTACTATCCCATTGTAAGTAAATGCTTCCACTCGCTCTTAAATTCTTCACTCGCAATAGAGAAATTGCTAGTTGATGCGGTCATCGAGTAGTGCGACCATACTATGCAGACCCGTAGCTGAATGCTCGTTACTGCTCTCTCTTTCTCTCTCTCTCTCTCTCTCTCTCTCTCTCTCTCTGTTTCTCCCTCTCCTCCTCCTCCTCCTCCTCATCCTCCTCCCTCTCTCTTTGTAGGTTCTATAAATAAATCTATCTCGGCTTTCAGAGGGGTATAATACTACTACTACTAGTAGTACTATCATATTTCCTTCCTTCTCTTTCTGTTACTTACTACAATTTAAGGGCTATGTAATAGGGTAGTAGCTTACAGTAGCTAGTAAAAACAACAATATCATTTGTTTTTGTCTCCGATTATCCTCGTTCTATTCCCCTCCTCACCCCCTCCTCTCTCTCTCTCTCTTTACTCAGGTATTGCTTGCTCTAGCACGGAAACAACAACACGTGCCATTTAGAGACTCGAAGCTAACAACGCTCCTAATGAAGGCATTTTTGGTACGGCATGTGGTTTTGTTCACCTTTTTTATCATCATTATCATCATCACAATGAAAGCACGCATGGTGGTGTTTCACGGTTGTAGTATACATGTACAACACGTATATCAATTGATATTATATATATATATATATATATATATATATTGGAATTGACACAAAACGCACATCTAGACAATACCGTTTTGCCTAATGTGTATTTGGGGTAAACGTGAGTGAAGAAAGGAAGGAATAGCGTAATATTTCGATGAAATAGCGTTGTCCTCAGATTGAATTCTTCTAATGTTATATAATACAACAACAACAACAACAACAACAACGCTATTCCTTTTGTACTGCTGCTGCTGCTGCTGCTGCTGCAGAACAAGTCGCAGACTATCATGATATCAACCCTATCTCCAAGACAGAGGGACTATGAGGTATGAAGCTGTACCACACACATTAATAGCCGCTGTGATAGTGCTGGTGGTGGTGATACACGCCATACGCATGTACACTTTACCTACTTTTTAACAAGGAAACAAAGCGTTCAATAGAATTTGCGGCATTAATTCGTAATGTCGAGCTTGGCCGCTCAGAGAGCAGGGTAATAGTAGTGTAGTAGTAGCAGTAGTAGTACTAGTAGCACAAAGGAAGAAAAGCAAAAATATAAATAAGATGAAGATGAAGATTATGAAGAAGAAGAAGAGGAAAGACTACACAACAAAACATACTAAAATGAAGTGATTCGTTGTTAATTTGTCAAGTATCTATTATAGAGTAGGCATAAGATTTCTTCTACTTCCATTACATCTGCACACCATCTAACAGATGTTTCCCTCGCTCATTCACCTTACCCGCTCATCACAATATTTTAGTCGAAGACAGACCGCAAATCAAGCAGGAAGAAGGTTTATCAAAACCTAAGAGAGAGAGAAAGAAAGAGAGAGAGAGGGAGAGAGAGAGAGAGAGAGAGAGAGAGAGAGAGAAGGGGGGGGGGGCGAAGAGAAATACAGACTAACACTACTGTTTACAACTCTAAGCTTTTTTCTCGAGCACTATCAGAAGATGCACAGCCACCCAGGTAGATTGTGGGTAGTGTGTCAGAGCGGTAAATATTATTAAATGGAGAAGGACGAGGAGGAAGGCCTCCACATACTACATATAAGATTTTACATATAATTATATATATATATATATATATATATATATATATTATTGAGATTATGCTTGCTTAATCAATCATATCTGACTGTGATTCGATAAGATAAAATACTCACTACTCCATATTACTTCTATCTGCTTTCTTACTGTTCAATACACTTCGGAACAATAGTTGATCATCATCATCATCATCATCATCATCATAATCAACGTTGTAGTATTATCGTTCATTATTCGTCATCTTGATCAATGCTTTAGGACGCCAATGCGGAATAAGTCGCGCTCCTCTAGATTGAGTCGACGTTCAGAATCCATGCTTGATTCCTTACCCCAAGGATCTGCATCATCAGCGAAGAAAACAACACGGAGACTTTTCAGTGGAGTTTCAAAGGTGCACATTATACCGGTGCTTTTCTACGTTTTTAGCATTTTTTTTTAAATGTTGGTAGTACAGTTGGAAAACACACACCGACATGAAAAAATAGTCAGAACAACTATTATGGTATTCCATCTGAATGAAACTGCACTGCTATCTATCAGAGTTCTGGTAACATGGCCATGACTCCTGACAGAACACAAATTTCTGTTGAAAAACAGCCGGGTCAAGTTTCGTCATCATCATTGAGAAACATTAATTCATTTTCTAGCGGGATGGAGAATATGGCGAATGACGACTCGGAATGGAACAACGTGAGAAAGAACTCATCATTGCTCAAAACATCAGCAAGCATGATGTGACACCGCTTTCAAATGCAGATTGTGACATCGACATGCAGTTTTCAGATGCACATCATTGCATGCATTTGCAATTTGTTCTAGTGTTGTGAAGTTAGCGCATGGTCGATCCAAACAACAATGGCTTAAGATGAGACTAAGCTGCTGTGTGTCGACTAACTTTTTCTGAAGAAATGAGAATGTGTGTGTCTGGACAACTAGCCATCTAGCTACATGCACACAATGATTGCACATGCACTGTGCGTTTGTTAGGCGCACAGCTGGCGCACGCAGGTGCAGCAATACATGATCTAGCTAGCAATGCATGCTTCACTAGTTCAGCGAGTCTTAGATGTCCAAGCTAGTGAGATGCATTGCACGCACGCCCAGTGCGCTCATCTAGTTTAGGCCTGCACGATGATACAAGCATCAATCAATCCAGATGTCGTGTTTGCGCCGCCATGTTGATGGTCATGCCACTTACACACTTAATTCTCGATGATAACGATGGCTAGATGGGCAAAACAGTAGTCGATCGTCATTGCGCAAGATGTGCATAGATGTGGACATCTTGCACTACACCTGCAACCTAGATAGATAGCTTGTCATTCTATCTAGCTGTGCTGGCATCACCATCATTAGTGCAAGTTTCATTGTTTTCAATTGCTTGCTACATGTTGTCACAACTTGCGTGCTTGATGACATCTTACAGCTGCATAAGATAGAGTGCTGATGAACTTCACGGAAGTAACTTCGCTGCTGCTCATTGGAACAACAACTACTACTACTATTTGTTGGTCGTCTGTGTTAAAGCATACGACAAAACCAAAAATAATGTTATTGTGATAGACACATCTTAGGGGTGTGTCGTCAATTCATTAGAAAATGTACTTGTGCTGTGCGCCAGCCACATTTTCATGTGTTCTAATGCTGAAGACATCATCATTTATCTTCTTTTTTGTGCACATTATTACCTCATAATACACGAGATATTGCCACACATAAACAACTGTCAGGCCATGTAGTACACCCTATAAAAGATAATGCCAACACACCACCACCACCACCATCAGCAATTTCCAATCGATTTTGCATTATCAACCGAAACTGCTAGTGTGTTATATTGAACATAAATGTGGTTCTTCATGCACATTTTGCTTTGTTATGATGTGATTAGTCGAAATCTAGATTATCTCTGACCATGAGCGATGTTGATCTGTTTTTCCTCCACATTTTACCGACTTTTTCCATAACACTCTAATGTATGCTCACAACTATCAGTAATGCTGAAAGAGAATCTTCACCACACATACACACACACGCACACATGCGCGCACACACATACCCGTGCAGATATTTATGCATTACGATGGTTTGTGATATGTGAAGTTCTTACCGCAGTATTATCATCTTTTGATTTGGCTTCTTTCATCTGATATTTCATGAATTGAATCATTCATTTCTTCAAATGTGTGTCATGTGCTACTACCGCCCCATTGTGATACGTTTGCAAAGAGTGGTTAGGAGAAGGGTTACTAATATTAAAAGCATAACAGTATGTACTACCTCCACCTCCACCATAGAATCACCACCACGACGACTGATGGTATCAGAGATTATCATCGAAGTTTCTGCTGCTGCTGGAATTGATGATGATATTCGACTGGTTTTTGTTTCATACTGCTGCTTGGAAGATGATTCACCTCCTCCAAATTTATGCTCCTGCACATATAACACACACACACACACACACACGTGACGACCTGTGTGTGTGTGTGTGTGTGTGTGTGTGTGTGTTGGATACTGAATACAATGACGAAAATACCTCATTCAAATCACTGTTGATACTCATGTTGCTGTCTTTCTTCCTTAGTGCCATATCACTGATTGGTCGATTGATTGATTGATGGATGGATTGATTGTGTGATTGAAAGAAAGTTTGATTGGCCACAATATATTCATTAGTAGAAGGAGGCTGAGTATTCAGAATAAATCAAATATAAAGCTTATTCACAACATACACCAAGTACAAAGTAGTATTACTCACACAGATAGCGATGTGAGAGATTTCTTGACGTGTAAGAATAGCAATATTATAATCAACTAACTACTTAATCATGAACAACATACAAAGTGGCAGAACCTATTTTGCCTGTTTTGATTTCGTGAGAAACCTGGACGATGACAAATGGTTACTTTTTACGATGAACGTATCATCATCATCATCATCATCATCTTTATCATCGTTATGATAACAAACCTTCTCTTCCAAATCCTGTCACAGAAGAGACAACATCATCCTGGGGACTGATTCCTCTTTCAACGACTCCTCTTTTTTTCTTGAATCCCTTCGCTACACAGCGCCAGCACAATGCATGTACATATGCTTGTAATGATAATAGTAATAATAATAATAATAATAATAATAATAAAGAGCTACAACTATGTTAACATGAAGTACCGGAAGTTGCTTCTGCTCTATTCATTCTTCGAACCAAATGAAACCTTTGTATTATTATAGACGTATGATATTGTTGGTCAAGCTCATCGTTGATTTGATGTATTTTTCATTGTTTCTGCTAGCAAGCAAGAAT